>JAOEHV020365813.1:2209-24328 GCA_025447995.2 Isaurus tuberculatus | reverse complement strand
CAAAGAGCATCACACATTAAATAAATTTCGTTACTTATTATTTTAATACAAGTATACTCCAGCTGTAGGAACTACATATACTGCATGTCATCTGCTGTAAAATACACAAAATTTTACGCCCAAAAAATAAGAACAAAATAAGAACATTTTGCGCCTCAAATTGTTGAAAAAAATAAGAACATTGAGCCTGGGCAAAATTTTACTGGTTCTTAATAAAAAAAAAGAAGTGTATATTGTAATTTTAGATAGACGTTTTTATAGAAACCAGGGCCCCAGCCCCAAAGGCTACCAATCTTGCTGCTGATTGGGCCACCCTGGATAAATAAAGTTGACTTGGCTTGACTTGGTGGAGTTAGGCTATATAGTATAGAGGGAGGAGTAGCTTCGTGTAATTCGTCAAAAGAGTGAATTCAAAAAATAGCAAATATTTACTTTGGCCATTAACCCACTAAATATTTGATTTGCTCCTTTCAGCTGATAATTAACTGAAGCCCTTCATTACAGTCTCGTCCTATAGTTAATGTTTTATGGCCTTTGTCCATTTCCGTACATGTGACAAAAAATATGAATTTACAAATAAGCATCGCAGGGGGTAATGTCCATTGTTCTTGGTGGTTTTCATCACGACAGTAGTTCAAACGGACTTCCTCGAAGTCCTTTAGTTTAAACATGGCTAAGCGGCTTGATTTTGTTACGGTTATTTTGGTTTGCATTTCGGAGTTATTTGCTTTTAATTTAGACTTGGACGAAGCGTGGATCTATGGAGGAGATGCTCACAGAGGGGAATATTTTGGATATTCGGTAGCGTTAAACATGTTTGAAGTAAATGGACAACGGTTAGTGCATATCCATTATTTTAGAACTTAAAATCAGACTTGATTTGAAATGATTTTAATTAGAAAACTATGCAAAATGTTTCAAAGACAACATAACTAAAAGATTCTAATACTCAACATAATTTTTTTTAAAAAAGTTTTTAGTTAGAACGTGCCGTGCGTTAAATCAAATGTATTATTACTTTATACATTGTTATAAATCACGCATGTTAATATTGGCTCTTGAAATACGTAAAATTTATCAAGTTAAAAGATAGACTTTGACTGAACGGTGAATACAAGTAACTGCGTGAAGGTGAAATTACCAACCAAATTCATGTAATATTAACTATTTAGGAAAATGTTTGACGTCCCCAGCTGTCGAAAAGATATTTGGGAATATTAGATAATGATATATCAATTGTGGAATGATGCCTAATTGCTGTAGTTTCGTTCCGCTTCTAGTTTCCTTAAAACTGATAGCCGTCCGTTTAAAAGTCCATTTAAGACATGAATTAAACAAAACGGCTTAAAAAATTTTTCTGATATTTTGCTTTGTCAAAATCTAAAGAATAATATGAGCAGCTAAAAACTTGCTTGTTTATTTGATTTTACAATGGCTCTCGATCAATCCACCGCACTTTGGTGAAGAAGCTATAGCTACCAGGTATTTACTTTACGAACGGAAAGCATGAAAGAATATGACAATGATGTTTTAGACAAGTACGTCCGCTGAGAAAACAAAATGCTTTTAGTGTCGGCCAATCAAGTATGAGTTGCAGTTTACATCTGCATCGCAGGGAGATGAGACAAAATTGATTGATCTTAAATTTCTTTTTGTTTTTTCTCAAAAAATTCTGCAAAATCTGTTTCAACGGTCTTTTTATGGACAAGCCTGTTCATGCGAGTTTGGACAGACACTCCGAAAATGCTTAAATTTTTCTTTTTAGGGAGATGGAGGAGATTGAAACAAAGGTTTCAGACTTTTTAATCTTTATCCTCAATAAACACTAATTTTTCAAAGTTATAAATGTTTCTCTATGGTTGAATAGAGAAGTAAACACTCACTTCTTCAGAAATCCAATATCACTATTTTGCGTTTGAAAATGGAAAATAAAAGTGACTTCAGTGCATTTGATATTTGAAAATTTTGCAATCAAATGCTAAATTTCATAACAAGAACACTATATTGCCGCAAGCCGTTTATCAGAAATTAGTTCCGCAAATTTCTATTAAGAATTTTTCCTGACCATTGTCTGAAAAAAGAAGTGTTCTAGGCCAAAGTTTCTGATTCGTTCAATAATCTGACACATACTTACTTTATTGTGATTGAGTTTGTACGTAGCTGTAAGCAAACGACAAAAACGAAAAGCAAAGATCGTTTAGTTCGCCAACGAAAACAAGGTCTAAACTACTCCTGTTATGGACAACTCCTTCTATCATCTGAAAACTAAAAGAAAACAATGTGTTGCGTCATATAACTGTATAAAGGTGTTGTAAGGGAGTATCTTACCCTCTCCTTTTGTTTCGGATAAAGTCAAAACTCTGAAAGTTCAGAGATCGTATAGATAAGCTCATGAAAATAATTACTAATACGTTTTGATAGCTACAAAACAACCTATTTTTGGAAGTGTTTCGTTTCACAATAGAAAGCTTGCCCTTTACTGACTGACAAACATGCCGAGTGCTTGTCCCATGTTACATTGATAACTGAACAGACATTAACTATATATGTTGCTGAAAATAAATAGCAAAACAGTTACTGTTCATCAGCAGGATACCTAAATTGTTTAAGTTATGTAAGAGGCATGAACTAAGCTCGAGTGATACCACGGGGTCGATCACAATGACTACTGAATTTATGATTAGAGTCAATTTTTCTCAAATGTTTCAGACAAAATCGGCTTCTTTGAATCTTAGAGTTAGAATAAGAGCATATTTTTTCTTTTCCTTTTTGGATAACGGCTATAGTTCTTCATTCATTCGATATTCTGAAAGATATATGTATTGACGTGATTGAATCGCTGTTGAAGAAAACGATAATCTAATTTAAAATATTTTTATGGTAACTATTTGTGCATTACAGGATTGAAAATAAGGTTTTCAAACTTAAGTTGCCTAAATTATTCTCTACAAAATACAATGGGCAAAACTCTCTATCATCTAAACCTAAATCAAGATGTGTTTGGCGTTACATAAGCGTAAAAGTGCGGTGAATGAGTATTTTAGACTGACTAGAAAACATATAGTTTGAAAACATGCCCTTCACTTACTGAAAAGCCTATCAATCTTGACTTATTTAGACGTAAGAAAGTAGATGTAAGTGGATGTTTACATAAGTTAGAAAAGAAGCTTTCGGCAGTTTTAGTTCAGGTGAACTCACTGGATCAATTACAGTGGCCACTGAATTTATAATTAAGGTACCGGTTATTGTGCTCAAAGAAAACAAAAGCGATGTGTAAGTTTCAGATTTAAACAATATCCTTTTCCATTATTTTTTTTTTGTTTAGCACAAACAGAGTTTCGTACATATGCTTTTTTTGAATAAGAATTCTAAAAGTGTAAACTTTATATCGTGAAGTTTAGATTGCCTCAAGTTCCCAAAAATATGTGTTTTGTATACTTCCCGACAGAAAAATTTATTTCTGTCTTTTGACTGATAAACAAAATGCTTAAGGCTTAAGGTATTTTAACGTGAGTAAGTTTGCGCCGAGGTTGCATAAAGCAAACAATAAATGAAGGTCGTTTTTTATGTCAAATATTTTTACATATTACTAAATGAAAACAGACTGAGATTTCTGTTTTCAATGTTTTTTGTTTTACGTTAACAGAAATCATTTTATACGCATTTTTATAAAGACCTCATTTATTAGAACACTTCAGCTGCATGTCTTAATTCAGTTAGGCAACTTAGACAACTTTGATCTTATAAATCTTAACTAATAATACCTTTGGATAGCTTGCAAACAATCTGTTTTTGACGTGATCCGTTTAACAATAGAAAACTTGTCCTTTACTAAACCTACAAAGCCTTAACTTATTTAGTCGTAAAAAGAGATGTTACATAGTCAATTGTTCTTAAATATATTCTTCAAACAAAAGAGAGTTGACCAAGTTTTTAATACGTAACAAAAGTTTTGTTATATTCTTTTTATAAGAATTTTCTTTGTAAGAACGCTAAGGCTGAGATTTTCTGAAAAGTTAAGGACAAGAAAAGCCAAGAAGAAGGCCAGGCTGATGTTTTAGTAAAAAGAACTCAAATATTTTATTGTATCAATTAAAACAGATGAAGTTTAAATTTCACTGACTACCCTACAAAAACTTTCTTTCTTTTGCTTCACAATGTCAAATGTTTAATATACGTTAGAAATTACAAATTAGAATATTTTGTGGCTGCGGGACGTGCAAAATAAGAATAGTCAAGCATAGTATATCAGGCTGCAAGAACTTTAAGACAAAAAACGATCCTCAGCCAAAATAACTTTTTTCCTTTTACTAAAAAGCATGTTAATAATTAATCTGTTAAACAACTTGTTGTTATTACAAATAAATGAAAATACTTTTCTATAACTCTCCTTTTTCCAAGTCTTTCACCAGAGTTTATGGTTATACTGGACACAGCTTAATCAGCTTGGAATACTTTTCAGCCAGAGGGTACACGGCAAAAAAATTCAGGCGGTTGCCTGATATTTTTTTTTTGTTAAAAAATAAAAGATTAATTAACAAAAGTTAAAATTTCTTAGCCTGCGCCGCAGACACCTAAACCTCCGGTATATATCGACAGTTGAAAGAGCCTGGGTCGGCTGCCTCGCAGGCTAAAATTTCTAAAAGTGCAGAATTTGCGAGTGATTTTTGTTCTTTCTGTCTAATGTGCAAGTATTTTTTTAAAAAATGGCTGTTTTTATGCTAGAGACGTTAAAGTCGTCTGGACGTATTTAACGTCTGAGACGTCAAAGTTGTGTAGTGAAAAAACGCGACGTATAAAAGTAGACGCCGGCTTTATTGAAATACAGCAAATTTTTCTGAAAACACTCTGGGATTTATTCTTGAAAGACACTGGACACGAGCTAAATGGCATAAATGCGTCCATTTACGGCGTCCAGTTTTTGTGCTAGACGAATTTAACGTCGTAGACGTTAAAGTCATCTGTTAAATGCGTCTTCTAGACGCACTTAAAAGCAGACGATAAAGTCGTCAGACGTTAAATGCGTCTGCCATATTTTCCGTTTTTATACTAGACGTTAAAGTCGTCTTCAGACAACTTTAACGTCTCGGACGACTCATTAACGTCCCTAGCATAATGCATAGGCGCGGAGATATATGTATTATTCTGTTTATGATATAAACATATACCACGAATTGATGTAAAACAATTGTATTGAAATGTGGAAAAACACTGCAAATACATAAATTGCAGAATAACTGAAGAAAAAGTTTCTATAGCTGACTATTTCTACTCTGGCTGCTTTCGCTGCCCAACACACGAACCAAACGAAGCTTTCCGTTATCCGCGTTGTACAGGATGCATACCAAAGACGACGTGGTGCAAATATGAACATTGAATGTTCCTCCAGTAATATCATTTCCTTGAAACAGTGCGGACGGCATTGAAACTGAAAGACCTTCTAATTCTGCTGAATTTTGGTTTCTTCAATCAATCAATCAACTTTATTCAAGTGTCTATAAGTCTTCTAGCTAGCCACAACTATAAGTACTAATCGGGGACACTTTAATGAAATGGTGAAAACGAACTAAAATTAAGGGTGTATCTATTAAGTACAATAGTAGTAAAAATGATTGTAAGAAATGTAAAAATACTATCAATATAATGTAATGATCTATATATTACAAATGATAGTTGCAATAGTATGTTCCTTCTGGCAATGCTGGGCTGGCGTGCATTCGCCCTACAAAATCGAAGAAATACTCTCTTGTTGTCTGTACCCTAATATACTGCAATGTTGACAGACTGAAGATTTTGTGGCCTTTTACTTGCACAATTTGAGTTGGCGGGATGCTGTTGTCCTGTAATATTTGTACGAGTGTCTTGCGAGCCCTGTGGTTTGTCAATGTGTTTGTTGGCTCCAATATCAGCCGCATAGGCGCACAATTTTTCATCAACGAATAACTCCCATTGGTTGTGGTTTGAACCGTTTTGCCAGTCTGTGGTAAGGCTAGTTTCTCACTGCATGCTCACATGGTTGATTGAAAGATAAAACGGACGTCCTTTGTCAACCAGAGTTTCTTCGGGTGGCTTGTTTTTGTACAGCGTGTAAAGAAAAACAGGGTTTCGCTTAGATGAAACCGCTTAATTCTCGTAGTGACGTGGCTTGACTGTTCATCTATTTAAAGGATTATCGCCAGCTCTAGTCTTAGTTTGCCTCTCTGTGGAATATTCAAGATATTGCTTTCCAAAAGGGTCGGTTTTTAGTACAATGTCACCCTAGTTCAAGTCACACTGTTCCAAAGAGTGTTGATAAGTGCTTTTAGAGAGTTTGCACAGAACTTCTATCTCCTTTGGAGTAAGACTATAGAAGCTTCTTTAGGCTTGTTTCCTTTCCTAGCCGTTTAAGTTGCTTTTGTTTTGACTTAAGCACCTCTCGTGTTCTTGTAAAGTTTTGCCCTGTGATTATGGACTCGCTGTATCGACACTTTTTGAGATAATGCTCGATAGAAGAAATAAACCCCGCGTAGAGTTATTGGCTCATATTCGTCACCGTTCTTTTTTCTCACACCTAAAACAAATTTTCTTAGATATGAATCAAGTTTTTGAGGAGATATTATTTAAGCCGACGATTTTCATTCTCTTTGAAAATGAATACCGTAAAATCCCAGTTTTCCACGTTAAAGCCCTGGGCTTATATAACTTCATAAGGGTTTTGGGCGGGCATATAAACGGGGGGAGGGGGGCTTATATCCGGATGGACTTATATCCGGCATAATATCTTCGTCGGCAAATGGATTGGCTTTTATCCGGGAAACCGGAAGGGGGAGGGGGCTTTAACGTAAAATTTTACGATAAGTTCACAAGCCCGAAAATTGAACATTTGTGTGACCTTCTTTTCCGCCAAAGCTTACTTAGTTTTCCATCCTTACGAGGTCGGTAAATGAGTACCAGCTTCGGCTGGGAGCTAACCTGCGATGGATTAGTGTCCCGTCCAGGGGGAGTCAATGATTTTCATCCGCTTAACACTACACAATAGAAACCGGAGATAAGCGCGGGCCTCATGGGCCACTAGGCTCGTATAAGGATTTAGCTTTTTTTAGTCACAAGCCCAAATCGAATTCAATCAGTCTTTTTTTTTTGTGTTTATGTTTTCTTCTTCGATATTTTTACGTGTGTTTAGATACGATATTTCTCAGTGGCAGAAAACCCTATAAGACACTCTTCTTTATGTAATAAATCCTTTCAAATATCATTTTGCGAAAATTATTCCGGAAACCATATAATCTCTTCAATTATCTAATTTTCAAAAAAGAGTAAGTAAGCCAGCCAAAACCAAATTTTGAAAGACTATTTCTGTAAACTGTCAAACTGACAAGCTCAAAATATTTTTAAAAATAGCTTTATTTGTGTTTTATGCTATATGTTATAAAATATGCCATTCTGGAGGGCGAATCCATTTGACAGTTTTCACTGAGAAATTCTAATAAACAAAAGAAAACTAACTTCAGGTCTTTGTGTATAACAGAGCACATCTGCATGGGAATCAATTTGAAAAGTACAGCTAATCTCGGTGACAGTGGCAGAGTTCGGAAATATAAAAACATTAGTCGAGATGTTAAATAAATACACTTTTCCGATTGCCTCGCGATTTTTTTATAGGAAAATCGCAACAATTTGACTGCGACCTGCGAGTTTTCATCAGGCAATAGAGTAGATTGCGAGATTAGTTCCTTTCATGTGATTGGCTGAATTGTCTTTTCTATTATTTGCTTATTTACTGCCTTATACTGATTGCCTTCTTTTCAAAGAAGATAACATTTTTACTCTTCAAGATTACGAGAACTGTTAAATTCGAACACAGTAAAAGACTTGAAAAATGGAAAAAATTTTGAAGGCGTTGTTAGCAGAGAAACAAATGTTATCGCAGTGCTGTAAAAGAAAACACAATTGATGAGTTTAAGCATGGGGGAAGGGGGATCCAGGTTGTCACTCAAGACAAAATAAAATTGGAAAGAATCAGAAAGTATTTTTTCTGAGATTTTGAAAGGCGGACGTATAAAGTTCAACACAAATTAAAGTTAAACGCCAACATCAAACAAATTTGGTGTTTAGAAGAAAATCTAAAACAATGACTTGTTCAACAAGGATCTTAAAGAAAAAGAATACAGCTGAACAAAATAAAATATTGGAAATTTTTCTCAGAGTCATTGAGGGCTACGACTAGGTATTTTGTTCAACCTGACTTGTTAGACCTTTCGGCGCGTCATATCAATGCAAATTAAGCGGTATAGCAAAAACAATGGGTCTGACGTAACGCGGAAAAGAAAATATCACTTTAGCACTTTGACTCTTAATGGCGTTAGTGGTAAAACCATCTTTCATTTATTTATAATTAAACGGTATTTTTCTCAGCATTTCCATCTTCTCTCACGAAGAACTAATGCTCCAAAAGGCGGCTTCCTACTCTATACTGGTTACGGTTATAAACATTTCAAGCAAGAATTGATTGACTGTGTTTTGTTATCTATATTGGGAGGAGAGATGAAGTGAAAGGAAACAACTCTTAACAGGTCAAACACCTACCATTGAAATGCAAATTAATCTAATGACTTTGACCACGGGAGGATTTTTACCTCTTGAGTTTGTATTATTTGTTTATAATTACTTTTCAAAATCAGTATCAAAATTGTATAGTTCGTTTCCTTTGTTTATTACTTTGCAGCTGTTTAATGCATACTGAATGGCCATATAGAGTGCTTGTATTTTTGATATTCATATGAGTTATGGAACTGAAGGGCTTTTAAGCGTGCCTATATATGGATTTTGAGAAAACTCATACAGCCTAGCGCACTACAACACCAAGAATTCTTAGTATATTTTCATTTAAAATCTTCAAATTTTCATCAAAGCTATATAAAATTTCCATTCTGGTTCCAATCCATACAATTTAAAAATCAAAAATACTTATACTTTATTCTTGAATAAATCAAATAAGATTGTTATTGATGAGGACCTTCGGTACAAGCGAAAACTTCTGATAACAGTTTTAATTTCTCAATAGAAGAGCGACTTCAAGACATCAGTAATGTTTTAAGCTAGTGCCTGTTGAGACAAAAGTTCACTGATGAGAAATATTATAACGCAAGTTATAGATTTTTACAACTCAATGCCCACTAAAATGAATATACTACTGTAATTTATTTCACACACGATGCCACTGCTTTTGAAAAAATATTGATCGTTTATTCATTTTGAAAGTTTACCTTTTGAATCTTGCAAAATCTATGTGATTTATTCTTATATTGACCTGACCACAGAAAGATTTCTATTTGCGTTCCAAAATATCACCTACGAACTTGTTGTTTGTACTGGAAAACAAAGTTATTTTTTCACTTGTAGTGAACTCAAATTTGTTTGACTATATATTGTTTGTAAAGAAAGCTTTAAAAATTTAATTAATATCAAACATTTGGCAATCAAACGCCACTAATGCTTTTAGAATACTTGCAGCTTAGCTTTTTATAGCACTGGTTAGTTAACTGAAACAAATAAAACTCTAGCATCCTTTTACAAGAATTATTGTTTGAATAGGATCGCAATGTAACTTTTACTGGTGCCAGTTTTAAACTGACGAGAATCTCTTTCAAGTGCTCCTTTCGTATGATGCGTCACTGACACGTAATACCTCATGTTTAGATCAGTTGTTTAGAGGCTGAGCCTTGACCAGCTGCCACGCAGGCTGTTCTTTTGCACAACCTGTAAAATCAGACACAACTTAAGTTGAAATACATACTAATAATTTCTATTGACCATATTAGCAACATATCTTAACCACATATGTGCGCAACAAAATCCACTCAATATTTTTTGCATTTTTTAGAGTCAGTTAAACCCGTGAAATAAAGTGCACTAATTGAGTTTGAAGAACACTGTCAAACTATGGCAGCACAAATACTTGGATTAAGCTAGTTTATATGTAGGGAGCTTACGTTTCGAACGTTAACGTAATCTTCTGACGTCACTCCTTACACTTCAGGGCCGTAACAAGCCCTTGAAATTTGGGGGGGGGCACAAGATTTATATCCTATATCTTTCTTTAGAAAAACAAATAAATAAATAAATATACGGTTCTTAACCTTATCAAATCTATTCTTATTATCAAGTCCATTCTTCAAGATAAGGCGATTAGCAATTTTTCGAATATTGCCTACCATTTATTTTTTGTGGAAAAAATTTGGGGGGGCACGGGCCCCCCCGGCCCCTTAGGGCGTTACGGCCCTGCACTTCCTTTGACAGTGATTATTGAAATTTATCTTTTAGCAGCGTAGAGTACGCGTTGTTTTAACTCGCCAACGTAGTACAAAAGCTTTTTAAAAACTGTTCAACCGGCAAACTTCTTCGAATGAGAAACCAAGAGAGCATTTCAAAAAAAAGATTAATGATCTTTCTGACAGTTTGACGTTTATGTTTCGAGATGTTAACACAGCTATACCTAAAGTATTTTCTTACTTATGGTTTCACATAGAGGAGAGAGAAAAATAGAGAATTTTCGTTGTTTTACACACAGAACTTATAAATGAGGAAGCGAAAACTTTTGTGCACCAATTTTCATACCTCAATTAATGCGTTGTTGAGCAGATTGTCAAACAAATCCTTTCAGAAATTCAACTATACTTAAAACCCCATACTCCAAGCTGGAGTCAGGAACTACGTCCAGTGCGTTTGTCACATAACTACTAATCCGTCTTTTTTTCGCTCAGACAAGAGATTGGCATCGTGCCTAGCTCCCAACTATCTCTGTGTTCCATGTGGACTAAGAGTTGGCTGGTCTGAATCTGACATCGAAAGTTTTTCTTCGGGCAATGTGGTTTTCCTCCCTCAACAAAATTCGCTCCTACGCCAACATCTGAGCCGTCTTACTAATTAGTAATATGTTCTTTACTCATATAGCTTAATCAAATGAAACATAAAGTTTTAGTAGCGAAGACTGAGCCATCCCGTGAATATATTATATACTTACAAAGTTCATTTCTATTTATGCTGATATTCAGGCCCGGCCAGGGGTTTTGGGTGTTCGGTATCTGGAGCTGTTTTAATTCAAGTATGATATTTTGGGGTCAAAATTCGGGTACAAAGTATCTTTTATATCCTGAATTTTAGTTTTGGGCATATGATTTTGTTTTCATTTTTAGGTATATTGGGTATCTTGTGGAGAAAATATCGGGTATATTGGTATCCCACTACCACCCCCCTGGCCGGGCCTGCACTATGCCGTTATCCCTATTCATATAGATAGACCTGTTAAAACTTACTTTTTCACAACATCTGTGACTTCATAGCTTATTTGGTAAGACAATATCGAAGAGGTCAAAAGGTTTCAATGTCGTTCAAGCCTTGATTTTTTCCAAGCTTGTCTTTTGCGATCATTTTAAGTTGCTCAACAGTGGAAAGCGTTGGCTTGCTTTTCAGAGACACATTGAATATCAGAACGAATTCAATGGAACGCTTTAAGTAATTTGAAAATATTCCTGTTAAACTTTCAGAACGTGAAGGTTTTTCTTTGTACTGTAAACCACTAGACAAGGCTCAATTTATACGGTAATTAGGTCTCCATATTAATGCACTATACCGTCAATACCTAGGTCATATGCTAGTTGGAGGTGAACACTTTGTGCAAACTAAATAGCCTTTGGGTAGACATTAACAAGTATGCTAGACTAAAAGATCAAGTTAACACCGTGTGCAAGTCTTCATGCCACTAACTCAAGAAAATCTGTGCAATAAGAAAATATTTGTCGAGAGAATATTTAGAAAATATTATTCACGCGTTTGTCACTTCCACGATTGACTACTGCAACTCACCTCATTTCATGCACTCTATAAAAACTCCAATGTATACAAAACTCAGCTGTCCGTGTTCTTACTAAAACAAAAATATATCGTCAGTCACTTTACTCCTGCGTTCATTGATCTACATTGGCTTACATTTTTTTTACATTGGCTCACTGTTCATTGTAACAAGCAGTTTATAAGAGCTCCGTCCTCATGTGCAAAGCTCTTAACGACTCTACCCCTTTGTAAAAGTGAAGCGTTGTGCTTGTGGGATGTAGCTTAAATAATAAATACAAGTAATGTAGTACATACGTACTAGTATCAAACTTGAAGCCACTAATATGGGAACTAAGGCCACGTTGGTAGCGGAACGTTTTGCGTTCCCCCTTTGTAAATTTAACACTTTCATTATACCATCGTTAGAATGAACTTCTAACAGAACCCCGTACCCTTATGAAAACCTTTGGCGATCGTGGTTTAAGTGTTACTGACCAGCCTTATATATAGTTATGGAATTAGCAGTTTACCAGTGTTGTTATTATTATTAGTTCTATTACTGTCATTATTTATGCTCTTATAATAACGAAGATCATTTCATATTAGGCCATTTAAAAAAAATTCCCGGTTTATCATCAAAATTTTCCCAAAATTCAGTGAGGGAGGGCGCTCTTTTTTTTAAGGTTTAATAGTTTTGTGGATAAACCGACATCGTTTCGACTAAAACTTCCCCATTAAACTTCCAAACTAAGTTTCGCTACGACCAATCTATTTATCATGCATATTTTACATAGACTCTTCATCTCTTCAAGTGCACCAGAACTCAAACCTCGACTTTGCTTGGTCAATGACCACACATCACTTCATACCCAGTAGTCAATAATCAAGACAGCAACGCACGTTAAAATTACAGGTGAAAATTGGCGTTGTACAATATACCACATCTAAACTATATTTTCACAGAACAACGCAACGTTCTTTAACAGCTGTAAACTTCGGTTCATAATTTAACCCCTTTATATATCGCGACGTGCCGCGCCGCTAGCCGAAAACTTTCTCGCTTGCTCTTTTTATATTTTTTTGTTTCGCAAAAGCTAAAACGAACAATTTTTTATTTTATTTTATACATTTCTTTTATTCAAAAAAAAAGTCAGTGCGCTGGCAAAAATTAGTGCGCGCGCTGATGATAAACCGGGAATTTTTTTAAAATGGCCTTACCTCATGATTTATAATGGTGCATGGTAAAAACCCAATCACAATAATACTTATTCTCCTTTTAGTGGGTATATATTGATCCGCTGAAACTTAGCTTCTCCTTGCAGCTGTGGCTTCAAAGATCAGTTGGTTAGAAAGTTTCACAGAGGTCGAGGTTTTTAAAATTGTTGAAGCCCTTGATATTCTTTTGGTTTGTCTTTCTTACTTGAATTTCCTCATAAACACGAAGAACAACTTCACAATTAATAACGGTAGTACAAACCGATTCACTAAAATCCTTATACATGCACCCTAGCTTAAAAGAAAAACATGGAACCGCTAAAAGTGGCCGTCGATCAACAGCGGTGGTTCATAGTTTAGCTGATAAAGGCACTTCAAAAATTTCGCATAGTTAGCGAGTTTCCATAACGTCGATTCTTTTCAATTATTAAAAATGCTTTTGTTATCAAAAAAATTGTTTTCTAACACCGTTACTTATAACCCTGGTACAAAAAAAAATCAACAACAATCTTTTCTGTGCATCTTTATTGGCTTTAATGGTAACGATGTACCAACTGCTCTGTGCCACGCCGATGCAAAAGTATCGCAGAGGTCAAATTTCGTGGAGGCGTGAGTTATTTTAGGCTATCTCGATCTTTTCTAGTTACTGAAAATAGGTACATAGCAGCGAAACAGTTCCACGATGTCATTTCTCACTACCTTGATTAGTTGATGGATTGATAAAATTGATTGATTAATTCAGCTTTTTTGCTATAACAGTTCAATGCTTATTTGTCGTTTTTAGTCTACCTTAAAATGCGCAATTTTTAATTCCACACTTGCATGATGCATTTGTATATGTAACTGATATGCATTGTTAAATGAATGGTATGCTTTTGCGAATGAACTCTATTAGCTTGATAATCAAACCAGCTCAAAGTCGACGAGTGATAAGCATGTGATATAAATATTATAATAAATAGAGCATATATCTTGAGTGCAAAAGATCTTTTAATGTTACGATCGATGCAACGAGAAATTTTTAATACGAGAAGATAAAAATCATGAGATAATTTTCATGCATAAATGTAACACTGTTTATTTACAACTATCTAAGGAAATATAATCGACAAAAAGTATAAAGTATAAAGTCTTTGGATGGATCGTATACCAGGATGCTTAGGGTGGCCTTAAATGTTAAATGGAAGAACACCGAACAAATGCTGAAGTCTACGGAAGTCTTGATAAGATCACTTGGAAAATAGCGGATGCAGGTTGGCCGGACACTGCGTACGCCATCCTGAAGAAGAGGCGTCGAAAACTGTTTTGTGGGTCCCCACCGGTGGCAGGACCAGAAGAGGGAGAAAGAACACTACATATATCGATGTATTGAAAAGAGACACTGGTCTTCAAGCGATAGAAGAACTGAGGGTGGCAATGCTGGACCGCAACTTGTGGAAAGACTTTGTTTCAATGGCTCGAACGGGAGTTCGGTCAAACTAACTAACTAAAGTATAAGCGTTAACTTGACAACCCAGGATTGACGATCACGTGATCATCGCCGTAGAAGTGCAAGGATACTTAGATACCGCCTCCTTGCCCTAATTGGATGATGTTAACCTTGGGTTGTTAAACTTGTTGATGTTAACCTTAAACTAATGATAGGCACGATGCCTTACTCAGTTACTGCTGCCCGTCACAAGTTACCAGGCCCCGGCCCAATCTTTTTTTGATTAAAAAGCATAAATTTTCTTCGGTTATTCAAATTCTGAGGTCACATATCACAATAGTTTTAATCTAAAAAATAAAAAAATAAGCTTGATAGGGACTTTAATAACCATTAATCACAGAAAGTCAAAACAACTCAGTTGCTTTGACCAGGCCTCGAAACTTAAGCCTTGTACTCGTCACTAAATACTGAAAATATATATATATATATACAGAGAGAGAGAAAGAGATTATTACATTTTAATACTTAGATTGATATCGTTTTTATTCAGGAGTTTTTTTTTTTGCATCATACTACGATTGAGCAAGCCCGCGAGAGAGCGAGTGATATGATACAAAAAAACGAGTGAGTAAAAACAATATCAAGCAACATACGAACACGTCAGAAACTTACAAACCGTGACGATGCCAAGTTTTTAATTTCAAAACTTGTTTGAAAAAAAGCGGGAGGCTTACGTACGACGTCGCCAAAGTCCAAACTCGTGATACAATAATACAAGCATGTGACTAACTAAAAGTATTTCTGTCGGATCACAGTTTATTAGATCATTTTACTGTGAAGTGATATGATATCACTTCACTGATATAGTTTTTCTTCACGGCTTTATCACATGAATATTTACACTAAATGTGTAATAACTCGTGATACAATAATACAAGCATGTGATTTTAAAATTGAAAGTATTTCTGTCGGATCACTTTATTAGATCATTTTACCGTGAAGTGATATGATATCACTTCACTGATATGGTTTTTCTTCACGACTTTATCACCTGGATATTTACACTAAATGTGTAATAAATATATATAATACAATTTAATACACACATGAGGGCGTGTGACCAGTGCGTAGTCAGAGTGCTCGATGTTTGCAGATAAATAAGTTGCTGGATCAATTACAATTCAATAGATATGTATAGGTAAATTAATTTCAAGAACACTAGTACATAAATAAATTCGAAATAAATTTATTAAAACGTGTTTAGAAAGATACAAAACAAACTAAGATGTAGTCAAATTGACCAAATAGAAGAGTTCAGGATATCCTAATAGTTGAAACTAATCTAGAGGATACCATCTACAATCATAAATTTATTGTTCGGTGTTAAAACAAAGATAATAAGTAAACATTCACACTTAGAGAATTGTATTCCATTGAGCCGCCCCAGTATAGCGGATGGACCTTTTCCAAAATTGGTCTGTGGTAAGAATTAATTGACATGACATAAATGTTTTTGTTGTGATTTTAACTTGTTTGTAGAAGTAATAAAAGCATAAAGGTAATTGTTTGTTTTCCCAGAGCTGGACAAATATTAAAATGTCGAGTCCAATAAGATCGAGAAATTTCACTATTTTCAGTTACTTACGAGTTATATAATGAGTTCTGAAGCTACTGATAACGTCAGAAGGCAGGGTGGGAGGATCCACTCAAACACAAACATACAGTCTGCCGAGGTCACGTACATCATCAAGTGGATAAGAAGTTTACTTCTCCTATCTTTTGGCAGTTTTGGTATTTTTCGCTCGGAGTTTCAATCTTTATGGCTATATTTTCAAATTCTTCATTTAAAGAAAAAAATTAAATTAACATTTTTTAGTCTTAACTTCAAGGCGATTAACATGGGCTCTTACTTCTAGCACAAACATAAAAGTGAAATGAACGATAAATTTTAACCCATGCATCCCTTTTTATAGTGCTAACAAACCTTGCTTAATTACGTGTCTGCTGCATTAAGATAAGTAAATAGCATTTTAAAAATTGGTGCTTTCAAACTTTCGAATGTCGGATAAAAATAACTTGAGCTTTCGCAGTCTGTGTGGAAAATTTTCATTCAGGCGGCAAAGAATTAAGAAAAGAAAATTAGAAATAACCAATTTATGAGGAAGTTATGAGCCTTGTATCAAAATTAATTTGTTAGATTTGGTTTTGAAATACCCTGGGTGACAGAGGTTTACTCGCTCCATAAAGCGAGCGAACAGTACGAAGGAACGATAAACCTCTGGCACCCAGGGTAGTTTTGAAATTAGGAGATTTATGAGAAGTTCACTTTTCAAGAGTCATTGTCATGAGCTGTAACTCTATCCGTTTTGTTTTTGTTTGTGGAATGACATAATTATCCATTATATCCGTCGCGCAATCTGTTGCCCGATAGTAGTTGTACTGTGTTAATATTTTAAGTTTAGTTCTGATATAGCTAATTCTAAAGTTGCACAAAATGAAAAACAGTTTGAAGAAAGCTGTTTGCGAGTAAATGCAAATCGTTTGTTTGAAAGGGAATGGATTTTATTAGTTGTGCCTGGCAAGACTTATCTTCTATGATCGCAAACTATATTTAATTTTTTAATTAAATTTAGAATCGGTTGTAACCTTAAAAAACCCATGATGCTTCGGCATACGACCCTAATCGAAAGTTCAACTTATGTCAAATAGCTAGGAGCACGAGGCCATCTAACACAATTTCGAGTAGAAACTTTTTTTTCGAAATGCGAAAGCAAAACTTCTTGGTTTCCTCTTTTTTCATTTTTTCTCACGCTGTAATATACTCAGATACTTAAATGTATCAAAGCAACAACTATAAGCAATTAGCTTAAAGCTATTTATAATAATTAATAATTAAAATTAAATAAATAAGTTTAGGTGATGAAAATTATAATTCAAAATAGAAAGCTATTGTAAACGAATACTTCCTAATTTGATCATAGCTATAATTATTCTTTCAAAAAAAAAAAGGATTATTTTGTTGTGACAGCGATAAGATCAAAGGAAATGCTAATGAGAATTTTTTCGATCGCTGTCCTCCTCCCAACAAATGGAACGCTCCAGTTTTATTGGCTTGGTACGATCAAGATTTTTTTACTGATTATTGCAAGTGAGAGAAGATCTTTATGAGATCTATTGGTTTTTCGAGTCGCTACAGTGCTCTAAGTAATGATTTTAAATGTCACGCCATTGGCATTCGATGACGTCATAAGTATTAGCCGATTGATTCATAAGATCATTGTGTAATATTATCGCCCATTTCCTTTCTATTAAAAAACTTGTAAAAGAATGACTGATAAACTACGTGAAAGAGAAGTTTGTCAGTGAACCAGCGTGATTAAGAGCTCGTAATAAGTAATAAAGATCCTATGTAGCACGGCATTTCGTACACGGTCTTGCAGTAGAGTCTCCTTTTTATTGTTGATTATAAAAGCAAACTAAAACGCGGTAGATATAAATACTAATAGTTAATGTTTTTTTTTTCATTCTATTTGCCATGTAATTGTAAAATTTGATAATTCTATATTTTTTTTTACCTTCGGGTGCGTGCATTATTGCTTTGCTTTAATTGTTTATTATATAACAGATGCGTCAGTGCAGTCAGGGCAAATTGTGTAATATTCCTTCAATACATCTTCGTGTCCTTCAAGCGCGTTTTATTGTGTTAGCACCTTTAATTCGACTTAGTTTCTCGTGGTACATGCAACTGAAAATGACATCTTAAAATAAATAAACTCTTGAAGCATTCGAAATTGAAACAAAGATGCATAAAAACGATGATGGTTGTGGTCAGGTCATACCTCATTATATCTCATGATATAAATTATGAATATTAGACTTTAATAAAACAGCCACTGCGACAATAAGATAGTGTGATATTACGTTATGAACCAGAATAGCTCGAAATTCTGATAAGTTTTTTTTGAAAATATTAGGTGTGTTCCTGTTATAAATGTTTCATATTTATACTCCTCAGCCTTAATATGAAACTATACAGGCCCAAATACACGGAAGATAAAAATTTAGGTACAATTAAACAATGCTGACCCTTATTTGTTCGGTTTCTACTGAGTATGTTAATTTCTTCACTTGAATAACTAATTTTCAGTTTAAAAGAAGGTTTGAAAGAAGTAGCTCACTACTTGACGATTCGATCTTTGACTAGAACTAGATATTATCAGGTCAGACTTTAATATGCTTAGCGTTTTTTTGTGCATCAAAACATACTCTTCATAATCGTTTGTGTGTAAATCTTAGTTTCAGCTTTAAAATTTTGTAGCGGTTTTGTGGTTAGCAAAATAATTGTTTCAACAACAAGGCTTGGTTCATTACCATATGTTTATTTTGAGTAGAACCAACATTAAATAAGCAAAAAAGAAAATGGTCTAGAGCCACAGTGGTTGTTGGCATTCATTATTCCAGTAGCTGACTGAGCTTTACTCACGATCTTGGTTGAGAATGTCGGTTGCCCAATCTGGGAAAACCTTTCGGACTTCTGTTTCGTCATGTGTTTCCGGTTCCGGTTCCAAAAAGAAAAAAAAATTTGCATAAAACGTCAGCGCTCGTCAATGGCAGTATTAATGAGACTAATTGGAATTTTAGTTGGGCGAAGCTTACGGTGTTGTTAGTGTTGTTTATTCAAACAAGGCTTCGTGAATGTTATGACAGTAGCAGACATGACAAGAAGCTACAGATTTCTACTTATACTTGTTGTTCATGGATTGGAGCTATTTGCTTTTAATTTGGATCTAGAAGAACCGCAAATTTTCGGCGGCAAAGCACACACCGGGGAATACTTTGGGTATTCAGTTGCGCTGGATACTTGGGGAGTGAATAACCAGAAGTAAGTGATCAATGAATGGGGTTTAAAAGTATTTCTTTTTGCAAGAATAAGATTCTGTTTTATTTACTTTGACATTTCTTTTCCTATTTCTAAATGATGCTCTTCAAAGTCTAAACTGCGTCACAACTATTTTATTCACGCATAAGTTTGCGTGAGGCAATTTCAGTGTTTTAATGTGTTACAACTGAACATTTCATGCATGTGGTTTTTCTTCAAGAGGCTTGACCTGTCGTTCTACTGTTACATCGATTGGCAGAGCTCATACGTTGAATTGCAGCTCATGATATTTTAGTCCAAAGAAATGTCTATCGCGTGCTTGTAATCAAGCCGAAAACGAAAAAGGGATAACTCAAGTCGTAGAGATTCTGTTATTTTGTTGCAGTCTGAGTAAAGGCTACTCTCTTGTAGCAGTTCGACCATCACTGATTTCTGCCTTTTCTTTTCGAGGAATTTACAACTCATTTGTCACCTGAGTAGTAAACGCCAGGAAAAAACTTCGCTGCGTCTACGAATAACAATTAGAGAACATTATTATATGTTAGCTGTAACAACGTTTCTGTTTACATGGTGTTTGGTTAAGAAATAATACACTTACTGAATACTTATATCATTTCGCTAATCATGTTTGATCAGACATTGAAAAGCAACATTTGTTTATTTAAAAATGGCAGTTTTACGATATAATTTTCCCTGTATTATAATAGTGGAAATGGGTATCGCACTTGAGTGTTATAGAAACATGCTTTCTAAAACGTTGAGTTAATACATCACAGAGAAAATAATCTAAAAATATTCTGTAAAACAAAGCGTATTTTGAACGGTGTTTTCAACGGAAAGTTGCTCAGTTAGAAATTTTTAAATGTTCGTGTATTGTCGCCACCTTGTGCAATATATTCAATGCATACATTAAATTTTTGTCTCTTGCTGGGCAAAATATCAAAAAAACTCTTCAAAAACTGGCGTACTTCACTTTGGTTTCATAGCAATTAACTGTACATTTGTATGTTTTGATAAAACAACGGGGCTCTTTAGTTTACAGTTTCGCTTCTCTGTTTCTTATTTCTGAATACTTGTGGGTGCTAAATAAAGTTTTCCCTCTCTAATAATCTTGGTATATCAGCCTCGCAGACATAACACTATTTTTTACGCTGTGAGAGCTTTATTATTTTTTATTTCTAAAATTTTTAAGATATGTTTTCAATAAAATCTATTTCGTTTCAATACTTATAATACAAATAATTTAGTTTTGAGTAACTTATTGTCTTGGTTAACTATATTTTTTTATCAGTATGTGTTAAGTTAAAAGTTTATACACCTTTTAACCCTTAAATATTTGAATTCTTGTTCAATCCATGGGTGATAAAATACTCAAATAGTCCATACATTTTTCTACAACCAATTAAAATATTCCATGGAAATATTAAAATTTCCCATCTCTGAAACAACAAATTTATTATAAGTTGTAAATACTCCATCATTGGTTGTCGTTTTATGAATTTACAAGTGGAACATTATTGATATTTAAGTTTTAATCTTAAAACGGAAAAAATTATGCAGGAAGTATTTGATCGCTTTTATTTACAACATGTTAACAATTTTTTTTTGAAATTTAAAACAAGTTAATGGTTTCAATAAAATCATTTGATGGAATTCTTTAGTTAAAATATTAAAATGGTATAAAATGTTTTAAAAGTTAAAAGTTAAAATGAACGTTTTCGACTTATAAAGTCATCTTCAGGTTAAAATTAGAACTTAACGGAAACAACGCAGTTGATATATAGTTAATAGATGTTAAGTTATCCCCGAAGGAAATAGAGACAAAGAGAAGGCTTGAACTTGCTTATTCAAATTGGGACGGAACTTAAAACTTCTTATTCATCCTGCAGTGGGTGATAGTGCTAATACGGGAGGTATAAGTATATATATATATATAAGTATATCTAACAGTAGAACTTAATTTATATTGTGTTGTATTATTGTTTGGGTTAAAAATTATTAACACAGTGAGTGTAGAAAGTGAAAGTGACTGACATTTTAATTTCCTGTTTATTGGTCACAACCTGAATCAAAAAGGGAATAGGTGAAAAAGCTGAATTATTTTTTGAGACTAGTACAATAAGCTACCAGGTTATCTGTTTAAGGTTTATTTGTTTAAAAAGTTTGATAAATTTTAATTTAGATTTGATAAATTGACTAAGTACAGTCGAAACAGTTTTTATTCTTCCATGGTGTACAAGTTACTTAAAAATTTATCAAACTGTTTCTATAGAAACACCTACACAGCATCACATAGATTTGTTTATGCTAACCTGAAACCAATTGAGATACTCTTGATATATCCCCTATTGAAATTGTACATTATCTAATTGGCTGTTGGCACTGAAGGAATTTCTAATTAATTTTGGTTGGAGGCTTACCTCTTTTCCAGGGTTTTAGGCTGTGAGTTTGTTTAACAGTAAATTGTATAAGGCCCCTTTAATTTAATGAAAAATTTTAATTCAACTGTTACTTAAAATAAGTTTTTAGATAATTTTTTTTATGTTTCAGTTTACCTGCTTTAATTGGAGCACCACTGGGAAACAAGACTGGCACATTTATCCAATCAAACAGATATGGCAGTGTTTATCGATGCAAAACTACTACATCTGAGTGTTTTCCACTTGGTATCGATACTTCTGGTATGCTAATTTACTTTCTTAATGTGTAGTTATGTTATAATTACAGGATCTGCAGAAACTCATGGTGAATTTTTTTTTTTTTTTGGGGGGGGGGGGGGGGGAGC
>JAOEHV020365702.1:0-11018 GCA_025447995.2 Isaurus tuberculatus | reverse complement strand
ACATTAACACAGGAATAAACAAATATAATCCTTACCGAACCCTAGCTTAAAATCTGAGAGATATTTAACTTCTAACCCTATCCCGGCACGGAAAGAGTTAACGATGGTACTTCCGGCAATGCAAAACTCCTAACCTGAACGCTACTCAAGTTAGAGCAAGTGTAGCAGTCAAAGAACAATTTCAAAAAAAGGGGTCGACCTAGGAAACAGCCGGCGGAGAGAGGTAGAAACAGAGATGAAGAAAGTCGGAATGCAATGGACAGATGTTGGTATGAAAGTTCAGAGTCGAGTGCGTAGAAGATCGGTTGTAGATGGCTATGCTCCGCATGGAGGAAAGAGCCTAAGAAAGTAAAATAAAAATAAAATAAATCAGCTTTGCTAATCGCTCTCCTTGCAGTCAAGGACTGAATTACGAGGACACGGCACAACGGGGTTGGACCGCAAGCATTTTAAAGGCGCAATCATTGGGGTTACAGACACATACACATTTGCAGCAACTTTACGGCCCTTCTGCAACCTCGGAGCACTGCACCACAGCCGGATTGAATAATCTGTGAGTTGATTTTTGCTGAGGGAGGAAAACCGGAGTACCCGGAGAAAAACCCTCGGAGTCAGATTGAGATCGACAAATCTAAGCCCACATGCCGCGCCCAGGAATCGAACCTGAGTCGTAGATGTGGGAGGGCGAGAGTGATGACCGCTACGCCAACCTGACTCCCCTA
This sequence comes from Isaurus tuberculatus, assembly GCA_025447995.2. NCBI lineage: Eukaryota > Metazoa > Cnidaria > Anthozoa > Zoantharia > Zoanthidae > Isaurus > Isaurus tuberculatus. The sequence continues at coordinate 10,296 of JAOEHV020365702.1, read as the reverse complement.
GTAAGTAAGTTTAAAGTTGTTAGGAGTCGATACCTGAATCTTGCGACCTTCATGGAGTTCGCCTGATACTGGTCAGCGGATGAAAACAGGTTTAAAATCTATGCAGAATCAAATGAAAATGGTTATTAGGCAGAGGTTGCTTAATGGTTAGCAATAATAGTTATATATAGAATAATATTCGCGGTTACGAACGCAGTTTAAACAATTACAAAAGCAAAACCATTATTTGACTCTAAACAAGTTCAAACATATTTATTAAAAAAGTAACGTTATTTATTCTATCGTTTCTTCTCCAGAGAATATCTGAATCCCTCTTAATGGGACATAAACCATCACAAGATAGCTCCCTGCAATTGTTAAACCGTTTAATTTATACGAATCTTGATTCAAATCATCACGGTAAACAGAGTAGAAAGGTAAGGGGGGTCGTTTGCTAATCGCCCTCTTTCGCAGCGAGAGGCTGAATTGCCAAGGACGCAGCTCAACGAGGTCGGACCGAAGAAGCTGTGCTGCCGTGTTGGCGCTCGGCCCTAGAGCACGATCCATGCATGACCTCGGAGCATAGCACCACAGCCACATTTAGTCAGCTGGGAGTCGATTTTGCTGAGGGAGGAAAACCGGAGTACCCGGATAAAAACCCTCAGAGTCAGATTGAGATCGACAAATCTCAGCTCACGTGCGGAGCCCGGGAGTCGCCAACCTGACTCTCCGAAAGCAGACTTTTGGGCGTGGTCTTTCGTCAGAGCAACCTGATGTTTGAAGCATTAGCTTCCTAATCTAGATACGGCGATAATTAAACATTTCAACCAAAAGTTGATCAAATAACACACAGGGCTCGACATTAACGGTAGCCAACTAGCCACAGACTAGTAGAAATTCAGTTTTGGCTAGTAGATTTTCTATTTCCACTAGCCACTTTGGCTTGTAAACAAAGTGAAATTGACTGAAATAGTTTCTGTCTTTCTCAAGGAAGACATATCAGAATTTCAACGCTTGGTTAGTAAAAAAAATTTTGGCTAGTAACATCTAAGTTGTCACTAGCCACTAGACTAATAAGTTGAAAAGTTAGTGTCGAGCCCTAACACATCTTATAACTCACCGATGGAGAATTATTTTGAGCCTGAAACCGATCATAGTCTGATTACCGGTATCCAAAAGGCTGATTATATTTATATTCGCTGAAAAAGGACCTTAAATCTCGCCCAAACGTTTAAGTTACAGTGCGAGCACCATCAAGTTGACCAATTCCAAATTTTTACATATATTTGAAAAAAAGGCTTATTTTTCGACTTTAATATTGAAAATTAACTTTGAGCAAGTCTTCGCATTAACATTCAGCGTCAAAACGTCACTAGTGACCATTCTCCTCCTCGGTCCGTGACGTAAATAAGATGACATGCTCACTGGCGCAGAAACACTTTAGCAGATTCTTCTAGTACTTAGTGTGTTGTAGTTGAGCTTATCGGGTTTTTAATTTTACTTTTCCAATATCCTCTTGTTTATTTATTTAGCCAACTATGAAAGAGGTATCGTGACGACGTCGTCACGCATATTAATTAGCTGTTTTCCCTGCTTCTTCGTCGCTTTCTAAGTCGTGGCCACACATAAAACCCACGAATATAAAAACTTGACCCCTTACCCTAACCAATGAGGCAAAGTCAATTTTTCGTGGTGCTTGCACTTTAATTTCTTTTTCAAGTTAACAGTTAAAGTTTTCTTGTTTTAATCCAACAGTAATTCTGTATTAATGATGCGTATTTTATTTACCTCTTTTCGCAGGCTTTTTTCCAACGTATTGAATCTTACTGAACTACGATCCTCAAGGTCTTTATTAAAGGTTTCGTTGAGTAATAGAAGAGTAAACTCAACTGACGCATAATCTGCAAACGAAATTTGAGATGAGACAAGATAAAGATAATAACATTTTTATATAGCGCTTAATATTAAAATGAAGGCAGCGTGGCTCAGTGGTTAGAATCGGGGATTTAAATGCGACTGATCCAGGTTCAAACTCCCGACTGTGACTACTGAATGGATTTGTCCTCGGACATCCCATGGACAAATTCACCACGCTTTGTAAATAGCTGGTTTGCCTCCTGCCAGTTGGGATCTTTAAATGGGGGAAGGGGGATTTTAACTACGGCAACCAAAAAGCCCCCTTCGGGGAGTTGCCAATAAGTATTTTATTTATTTATTTTTTATTGCTCAATCTCTAAGGCGATACAAGCAAGTATAGGGCTTAAATGGTAGAGGATCTTAGATAGTCCGCCTGAAGCGGCTCACATATATTTGAATAACCAAAAAATGTACTCAGTTAAAACAGACACCTGGATCACTACCCTGCTCTTCCTATAAGTGTGTGGGTTCTTTTTTAATCCCCCAAATAAAGAGATTGGACCTACGGTTCAACGTCCTTATCCGAGCAGGCAGCACCTTCTTCGCAATATTCTAAGACCCTGAATGTTGGTCTGGCCGGGAACAGAACCCGACCTCCCGATTCGATAGACTGGACCCTTATCAACTACGCTAACCAGGCCGCAGTTAGTTCTTTATTACTCTGAAAGCTTTTGGCTATAAAGCCTTTGGAGGACACAAAATAAAAACTAGAATGTACTCAATGAAGGGGAAGAGGAAGTAACGATGCGGCTAGTGCAATATTCTCGTTTTCGATATAAATTTCCTTAATCTCGCTCCTGTCGATTACATCCACATGTGTTCCCTTAGTCCTAGTTCTACTTCACTAATCACATGATACTCAACTGTTCAAACACTAACCGAGTAGGATATTACAGCTAGGACGACAACATAAATCTAGAAGGTTTCAGAGGGACTTCCACCAGTTTATCATAAAATATGGTTGGTCCATAACAACTTTACAGCCGGAGAAAAGGACCGACGCACAACCCATCCACCCCCCTCCCCCCCACAGGGATCCCAATTTTTTTCCGAGCGAAATTGAGATTCCCTTAAATATATTACATGGTTATCACAAACATATTTATAAAAGGAATCCAGGAATGCAACACGCGATCGCAAATACCATCTGGAGCTCGGATGTTTTCCGAGTTTTCATTTGATGTAAATATTTAATATTTTCTATTTCTACAAAAACAATATCAAAATTTCTAGGGAAGTTTATAAAACAAATTGTGTTAATCAGACACGACGTACCTAGAGATACCGTGAACGTGACTGTTACAGTTGCGTTGCCAAAACCGTTACCCATAACGCAAGTATAGAGCCCGCTGTCACTTTTCTCTACAAAAGATATGTAATAGGAGAAATTTGACGAAAGAGAAAAGTTTTTATCTAATTTCTCCAGTCCACGTGGAGTCTGCACGTATAACAAATGGCTATTGGGTAGATCTTGCAGTATCCCATCCTTCATCCAGTAAGCCCGGTTAATTGGTGGTCGACCGCTTGATGCGCATGGCAAGTAAACTTCTTCTCCTTCCCGTGCTATAACCGAGATACTGGGCTCCAGGATTTGAGGAGGACCTGAAAGATGACAGTAAAACAAAAATTGAGCAGAAATTTCTTGTTCAATAGTTTCAAAACAAAATTGAAGTTCATCAGCGAGTAGGTAAAACACGTGATTTAATCAACTCTAGGTTTAAAAATTTACTTATCACCGTTAGTAGAGTAGGAAGCTGACGTTTCGAGCGTTAGTCCTTTGTCAGAGAAACTGTAGTTCAAACAACTGTCGGTTGAAATATTTAATCATCACCGTAAGTACAGTAGGAAGCTGACGTTTCGAGCGTTAATCCTTTGTCAGAGAAACTATAGTTTAAACAACTGTCGGTTAATATGTTTCATCGTCGCCCTAAGGGCACGTGCAATTACAGACTCTTTGAAAAACAAACTTGTGCAAATTAACTCCAAATTGAACGAGAAATCATATTATTACCAATACAAAACTCGGTACTATGACTCACCACAAGAACATGAACTGACAGCCAATATACCATCACTACGAGGACCTTCGCCTGCTCCGGTAAAGACAGCAACAGACACATTGTAGTTTGCGCACACATTGACAGGAATTTCCGCTGTCTGACTTGATGCACTTTGATTTAGATACTTTTGTTCATCTGTTTCTAAATAAATCTGATATCCTCGCAGAACTCCATTCAAAGACTGCTGAGAAACTGTATCCCAAGTAACGAGTAGCTTGTCCTCATTGCAAAGATAACGTGCAATTACATTCTTCGGTGACACGGATGGTTCTAGAAACAGTAAAAGGGGATTAAACTTTATCAACCGTTTTATCAGGCCACATCCCCCTGTAGACACCTTTTAATTACTGTTATCCTTTTAGAATGTTTGCCTACCCCATTTTTGATAATAACTCTTACCCAGGATATCTAAATCTTACCTCAACTCTGACTCTAAAACTACTTTAATTTAATTAATACAAGCACAGTAGTATATACGTACTAGTATCAAATTTGAAGCCACTAATATGGGCACTAGGCCACGTCGGTAGCGGGCATTACCCTTAATCTACCATGGATAAAAAGTGAGCCTGATTGTTAGCAGCCATTTTTCGGCTGTTTTGGGCCTCATCAGCATAGCAGAGCTAACAATCAGACTCAGATTCAAACACAAAATACTTAGTAAAAATGAAGCGTTGTGCTTGTGGAATGTGGCTGAAATAACATATATAAGTAAGGTAATAAATACGTACTAGTATCAAACTTGAAGCCACTAATATGGGCACTGGGCCACGTTGGTAGCGGGCATTACCCCCTAAATCTACCATGAATAAAAAGTGAGCCTGATTGTTAGCAGCCATGGACAGCTGTTTCAGCCTTTTTGGGCCTCATAAGTTATGGCATAGCTAACAATCAGGCTCAGATTTCCACACAAGGTACAAAGTAATTTAATTGATCTTGATATCTCTTTTTTATTATTTCATTTCAACTTACTTTTCTTTAATGTAGCAATTTGTCGAGCATGAATGGCCCAATGAGACGAAACTTGGTAGTTTGGTCCTATATTGTTGTAAGCTGCGACTGCGACATAATACTCCGTAAAGGGTTGTAGCCCAACAAATGTAAAGTTTCTAGGACTTGTCCTGTTGTAGATCACTTTAGCCAACATCGTAGCGAAGTGTTTAACATCATCTGCTTTTATATAGGCAAGAATATATCCTCGTAGTACACCATTTACTTTTTCTGGTGGGAGTTGGTTCCATTCCAGATAGATGGTGGTTGGACTTTCAGACTTGAGGACTGTAATTTCAGCCGGATCAGATGGAGCTGCAAAACCAGAGAACGAAGAACAGTTATGAAGTTTTGGATCAATCCTAAATTATTCAACAACAGGGTTTTTTCAATAAGTGACAATTTGTTTCCTTCTAAAAAGACAGTAACGGAAAAGCTAACTTAAAGTTGCTTGATAATCATAAACGTTTGACGTAGAAATCCAAATCGTTTTAGATCCTAAAGCCACTTATTACAATTACAATAGGTCTTTTGCAGCTAGAGGTCACATGGTACAAAATATTCCAAACTGGAAGGCAAAAGAATGCGTCACGATCCAAGACAATACACAATTAACTAAAAGGTGTGATTTTTCTTTGTTTTGCATTTCCCAGTTGAGGCGTGATACATGCTTTGCCCTCCATCCAGTTTGGCGTATTTTGTACCATGCGACCTCTAGCTGCAAAGAGCTTATTACACTACATTGTAACAACTATAAAGTAACGTGACCAAACACTTTACTACTACAGGTTTAGTCACAGTGTTTCTATCTATTCATATATATCTATATCTATATCTATATCTATATCTATATCTATATCTATATCTAAATCTTCACCATATCCATATCTTTATCTTTATCTATACCTATATCCATACCCATATCCGTATCCACATCTATATCTATATCTTTACCCATATCCATATCCATATCTACACCCCTACCCATATCCATATCCATACCCACACCCCTACCCATATTTTTATCTTTATCTATATCTATATCCATATCCATACCCATATCCGTATCCACATCTATATCTATATCTTTACCCATATCCATATCCATACCCATACCCCTACCCATATCCATATCCATACCCACACCCCTACCCATATCTATATCTTTATCCATATCCATATCTATATCTTTATCCATATCCATATTCATATCCATGTCCATATCCATATCCATATCCATGCCCATGCCCATGTATTGGCATTGTCAATATATAGTTTCCTCTACTTATCAAAAATATTTTACCAAAATACGGTAACAAATTTTTACATTTTTAACTTTGTTCTTCTTTTACCGTAAATTAAGATTTTCGATCACTTTTATTATATGGCTAGATAGTTTCCTGCAATCTGATTGACTGCTGGGAGGGTGAGATTTCCTTGTAATGACCGGTCGTTATGAGATTTTTTTTCTTTTTTTTTCTTGACATTTATTTTTGACTGTTCATTATCGAAGATCTCATTTTTGTCTGTTTTTCGTGACGACTGTCGATTCGGCTGGGTGAACATTGTTTGAAATTAGTGACCGCGTGCAAGCGGATATAGAAATTAAGAATTTTTCGTGCTCTTCCGAAAATAGACTAATAACCATATAATAAATAACTTATTAACCTTGTCGGTTTGGTCATTACAGGGAAATCTCTAACCTCTGTCTTGTTGTAATGACCTATCGGTCATGTCTTTCCCTGTAATGACCTCACTCTCCGTTAATATGTAGTATATATAACCGTCAGTTTTTTCAATATTTACAATTAGGAATTTTGTTAAAGGAGTAACGCTGGGTTGTTCAAAAGCTTGTTAACTTTAACCCTGGGATAAGGTAAAATTCAAACAGTAATTTCTTTACAATGAAAGGTTTTCTTTGCTCATGATCACTGCTCAGAATTTCCAACACTAATAACTTGTTAACCCAAAACTTCTAAGCCAAGTCAGTTTGTGGATTGTAAGAAACACAAGCATGGATTAAAAACTTAACCCTGGGTTAGTGCTAATCGACCTTTGAACAACTGGGCCCCCTGGACGCCAGCTCCTTTCACTACTTACGGCGACCTTTATAAGTCTTTCTGCCTTGAGTTGCCTACATTAAATTTTCTCTGGCAGTTTTAACTGTTGAAACTTCAGCTAGATTATAAAACAATCAACCTTGAATGGTTTAAATTACCGTTTCTCTGAAGAAGCGCGAACATTAAAACGTCAGTTGCCCTTCAGTGTTTACTATTAACAGTGGGGTTAAAAACTTTCAACCTTGAGTTGTTTTAATTACGCATATTTTCCCCTAGACTGCATAATGTGCATACAAATTGCAATTGAGAGACGAAGGATCTGATTGGATCGAAAGATAGGTTTTTATGTCTGAGCATGCGCGTTTTTAAAGCTAGAAATAAATATCATCGCTCGGGTGGGGCTAAGTTGAAAAGGAAAACATGAATGCTCTTTGCAATGTACTTCAACTGGCTCGATTTACTTGTATTTTTACCTGCTTCAGCAGTTCTTACAATGAGAGGCAAACTCCAGTTACCCTCTCCTGAGTTTGTGTAACCACAGACCATTATGGTATAATTTGAGTACGGATGAAGATTGTCGATTTTGATATTGTCTGAGGAATTTCCAGTTGACTTTGTCAGCACTGCTGAGTGATTACTGCTTACGTAATAACGAACGCGATAACCAATCAAAGAACTGAAAGCTCGGCTTGTTATCCTGTCCCACTTTACCGTCACACTGAAACTCTCTTTAGCGATTGCTCGCACGTTACTAGGTGCTGGTACTGCAAGAGGTTTGATACACGAATTAGTTAATATGCTTCTTCGGTATTTTTCTTTCATTTTCTACCATTTCGACGGCGGCGTGGTTGGCACAGTTGGTAAGATCTCTGCCTTCCAACCACAAGGTCCCAGGTTCGATTCCTCGGTTCTGTAAAAATATGAACATTTGTGTGACCTTCTTTTCCGCCAAAGCTTATTCAGCTTTCCATCCTTACGAGGTCGGTAAATGAGTACCAGCTTCGGCTGGGATGGATTAGTGTCCTGTCCAGAAGAATTCAAAGACTCTCATCCGCTTGACACTACGGAAACCGGAGATAAGCGCCGGCCTAATGGGCCACTAGGCTCTGAAAAGGATTTAGCTTAGCTTTTCTACCTTTTCACTGCCCTGCTTGGTAAAACTCTCTACAACAAAAGAGAAAAACTAGGGAGTTTACGCTAAGAGGCGGTGAAAACAGCCAAAACACAATAGTTTTTATCACTAATGCAGTAAGCTGACCATCTGCTTACCGTCGCCTTCTCTAATACACCATGAGAATAGAACATTGCGGTTCTTTGGGCTAAGTGAATTTCTCCTAACAAAATTTTGTTTGTCTCAAGGACTGGTCCTTTTAGTCAGGGGAGCTCGGTCGGCCTAGTGATTATCACTCACACCTCCCACCTCTATAAACCCTACTTCGAATCCTGGAGTTCTCGCGTGGACTGAGATTTGTCGATCTCAATCTCACTCCGCGGGTTTTCCTCCGGGATCTCCAGTTTTCCTCCCTCCTTAGAATCGACTTTCACGCCAAAATCTGTGCCATCGACCGCTTAAATATTAGCCTCTGGCTACCGAAATTGGACCTTAAATATAGTATTTATTTATTTGAATATTATTTATTCATTCTATTGTATTCCTTTTAAAAACTCACCAGAACCATCAACTACTCCGAAAATTACCAATGCACTGTAGAAGTAGAAAATAGCTGGCCGCATCATTATTCAAGGCTTCGTTGTTATCTATTTTAAGTAAGAGAAAGAAGAATTAGTAAACTGTAAAAACATGATACATCAAAGTGCACAGAGACCGGAAAAATTTTCTCTTGGTAACGAGATTTCTCTGTTACAAACAAAACACCAAAAACTCCATCTTTTTCTAGATTATCAACAAAGAAAAGACATGGTTCCGAAAACCAAGTTTAAAGTCTTCTACACGTGCTGTTTGTTTCTGACATCTTACTCGATTTTTGGTGAACGCCGATCAAACTTTGACTCAGATCTTGTCGGCAGTTGCTAAAAACGAAAGCCTTTTGATTAACCCTATCTAGCCCGGGCTTTTTTGAGGTTTCACAGCCCGGGAGGGGGGGGGGGGGGCGGATTCCGTACATTTGAGTACAGTTGTACTCAAGGTAGAACAAAGTTGAAATTAAAGTTAATTCAAATGTTAACTTGAAGATGAGCTAATGCTCGAAAACGTTTTTTTTTTATCAAATTTATAAATAATTTTTACCTTTTATAAGTAAAAGAGCAAAGCTTACAAAACTCGACAACTTACGAAGTGCAATTGCTGCGTAACAGTTTTGTCGGCGAAGACAATTACTAACTGACCTGAAATGTTGCTTTCAAGAAATGAATTTTCCTAGTTTTAGCTAATAGTAATGTTCAGAACGTGACAACAGTTAAAATTTCTAAACGCTTTCTGCCGCTCATAGATAATGTAGAATAAGCATAATCTCCAACCAGAAAATTTCTACATCTTGAACTCAAGTTCGCACATAACTTCGCCAGCACTCATGCATGTCTTGAAATATTTCTTATTGCGATCATATCAGTTGCATGGAATGCCGGTTGCTATGTTGAATGTTTATAGAAAAAAGTCAACACAAACGGTCCTCTTAAGACTTAAGGTTACTGCATTACCACGATCTCCCTTTATAGAAGGAATTCAGACTCGTGCAGAGTACAGACTACTGCAGAGTCTCTTGTTCAACCTGAATTCGATCGTAATTGCCAGTTTGGAGCTAAAAGTTGCTCTTAGGGACTGGTTATATTAATATTTATCCAGAGGGGGGGGGGGCTAGTGTAAAAAATGGTGATCCACCCCTTATTTGCACCAGCCCCCTCCCCATCTCTCGATAAATAATGACCAGTCCCTTTTAATTGCCAAGGAGCGAACGAACGAAAACGCGAGCCCGCGAGGCGGTAGATCATAGAGCCGTATGTACGAGGTTGCAGCCAGAAAAAATCTCGATCAGAGCGTAACCGTAACAAAAGAATGTGTAACAATGCAGTGACGTAATGCCAAGAACGCGATTCGGCTTTCACGAGAAAAAAAGTGTGTCTTCACATTCGCCTCTCTCGCGACGTCAAATTTCAATTACAGTGGAATCCCGGTTTAACGATATGCCAAGGGGTCATAACAATTATATCGTTAAACCGGGATATGGTTATACCGAGATTCCTGGTAAAACGATGTTGTGGGAAAATTTCTAAAAATATCGTTATACCGGGAAAAATGTGACGTACGCGTTTTTACTCTATGTTAACTGATA
>JAOEHV020365591.1:0-11020 GCA_025447995.2 Isaurus tuberculatus | reverse complement strand
ACTAAAAGTTAACCCTAACCATAGTTATCACGTTAAAGTGTCAAAAAGCTGGGTCACGTGACCTTCAATTTTTCTTGTTTAATATTAGCTTATACAAACATGGTTTTGACGTCACATAATTTTACAAAAAAACCAAAATTAGCACTTTACACGCAGTAAAACTTGAGATTTTTTAAATTGAAAATAAAATATAACAGGAGGAATCAACAGCTCAATCGAACAGCATTGGGTAATACTATTGAAGTCACTTATTTCTCTCAATAATCAAACAAAACTTTAAATCCTGGTTTGTGTTTCCTGATTCAACTCGATTTTGGAGCTACAAATTATTTAAAAGAGCTCAATAGATAAATTTTGGCATTAACTTTGACATAGTTCACATATTTTTATTAGCTTTTATATCATTTTCTCTCCAAGCTTACATGTATCAATTGATATCTCTTTGTAAAAAAATAACCAAAGGCAATTTAACAGTAACTCAAGTTTCATTTAAGTTGCTGCAAAATGCAGAGAAATCTACAAGCTGACAAACCAAAAGTCTAAATGTACTTTTATGTTAACATGTTTTGTTTACTCTGATAAAAACACTTAAATTCAGTAACAAAGTAGATACAAAATGAACACTTGATTATTTTTCATTCAGTATAGTTAGAGAGAGTTCAAAGAAAATGTCTTGCTAAAAGTTAACTTTGGTCACTGAATGAACTCCATGATTGAATCACAATATCATGCAAAAGAGTTTTGAAAAAGTTTGCTGTTTTGTTCTCAAAAGTTGAATTGAAATTATTCTATATGTTCTCCTAAAACAAGAAAAATTCAAATGTCAAAAGGTCTAACCTGACCCTCCAATGCATAACCAAGCAGCAAAGGTAAAAAGACAAGCTGCAAAACATTGAGCAAACCAGTAGAGAACAAGTTTAACGATGGTTCAAACAGATTTGTGCATGTTTGTTTTTAATACAAACAACAATAATGAGTCTTGAATTCGGCAAAATAAGTTCTTTACACTTTTTAATGGAGTTTCGTTTGAAGTACTTTGAAGACTTGCTTCCATGCTTCTTGCTTTGCTTGTAGTTGTTATTTTATAAAAGAAATAAAATATGCCAATTGTGTTTGTACATGCTAATATAAACCTTGGTTTGTTCGGAAGAATTCTTGAGCAGGTACAAACACTTCAGTCTCGTGTTTGCACTATCAGCTCTCGAATTCTTCCAAACGCACCTCAGTTTATATTAGCCTGTACAAACACAGTTGCCGTATCCAAAATTCATGCTTAGCGAGGACTAAATAAACTATTGTTATTGTTGTTGTTGTTTCATTTGAAGCAAAAAACAAACAATGATTTTAAACTGTGTTATCTATATATATATAATTATAAAGCATTTAATGAAATAACATGTAACACAATAGTTAATAGTTATAAGAATAATATTCTATAGTTTATTACATATATCATACACATACTTCAAAAAGTTCATATTTTGTTTATTATCCTGTTCAGATATGTATGAGCATTTGTTTCAGATTTAAAATTAAAATACTATTGTCCTTAGGGGCAGACCATTTGATTTTTGAGGGGGACTAGGTGGTTTTGAAAAAAAATTTTGTGCAAGCTTCATTTTAAAGAAAAATATTGCATGCAAAGCAAAAAAACATATCCTGTATTGCAATAGAAGGGGGAAAAATTTCCTGCCCACCCCGTGGCCGAAAAAAAAAATCTTGCAGAAAAAAATCACCCACCCCCCTTAAAAATTAAATGGTTGGCCCCTTATTCTAGTAGTAACCAATAATTGTCTCACCTGCAGTGTTGCCACCACCTACAACCAACACTCTCTTTCCCTCAAAGGGGTCAAAAGTATGATACTCCATGCTGTGCAGTATTTTGCCTGTATAGGTCTCCTGACCAGGAATAGTTGGGATAAAAGGTATGCTATTAATACCGGTACATACCATAACTGCATCAAATATTTCCCATCTCTGGTTCCCATTGTTTGTTTGATAGAGTACCTCCCATTTTCCTGTTTCATCATAACTGGACGACTGCTTAATGTCCAAAACCTTTGTGTTCAAACGAATTTTTTTCGTAAGATTGAAGTGCTCTGCGTATGATTCGAGGTATTTCAACATTTTTGGCACACACAGATAGTTCGGCCAATCTTTTGGTATTGGAAAATCACTGAAGCAAGTCATGTGCTTACTTGTGTTAGTAATGGTGGACAATTGAACACAGCTATGTCCTACCAAACTCTTGTCGCTACAGTTCCATAAACCACCGATCTGCGAGTCACGTTCAAATGCAGTGGCTTCTAGCCCTGATTCCAAAGCTGTTTTAAGAGCCGTTAAACCTGATACGCCAGCACCCACAATTGCAACTCTCACAACCATATTGACTTACTCAAACCCCAAATAATTTCAGCTTTGGGATTCGGTCCAGGTCCCTAGATACAAAGTAGACTAGATGCCCGATTAATCCGAGTAGCCACGAGCCTGGTGTCTGGTTTCAAGAAACCTGTCTATGATTGGACGAGAGCTGCTGTCGCAACACATGACGATAGAAATAAAAAAAACCACCCCAAAACACCACAGAATGAAGACAAAAGACAATAAGTGAAGGATATCGAGGTATTTTATAATATTTATTTCATTTTAGAACGTTTCGAGGCAAAATGTAAAATCCCATACATTTACTTAATTACTTACTTACTTATAAATTCACAATTATAGCTTGGGCTACCTGTGGTTTTAAGCACATTTGGATGGACGATTTGCTGTAGCCTGCGTAGGTGTCGGTCTTGTGTGAGAGCGGAAAAAGTGAAAAATCTGAGCGTTTGCAAGTAACATTGTCATTCTCTCCCCAGTGTTTTTGTTTGTACTCGTTCATAGTCAGATTTTCTACTCTTTCCGCCCGCTCACAAGACCGCCAGAAACGCAGGCTAGATTTGCTGGGGAGTTGAATTTTTGTAGCTGTGAAGATACGATGAGTTTAAACTCTGAGCGATTTTAAAAATCTTTTGCTAAACCACTTTTACTTTTCGAAGAAGCCGTTTGACATGTTTGGATTCACGATCACGGAGCTGATATATAGAGCACTGTCTGTACGGAAAATATTGCGAAGTTTTCCAACTCTTCTGCCGCAGATGTTCCATTTGTTTCAAAGCGTAAAAGGCAAACTGATTTTTTGGCGTCTTGACCCAGTTTGGTCACCTGTTTGTCTTCCTTTAGCCCACGAATCGAATCAAATGTCGCGACAGTTTTGCCAAAATTTGACCAGGTTTGGTCACCACAAAAATAAGATCAGCTAAAATTATTCAACCAAACGCAGAGCTTAAGGCTTGGTACAAACGTCAGATTTTTCATGTGCCGAAGTATAGTTCGATGTATAACTCAAATATTGGCTCGACAGATTTGTATTTGGGTCGATCCGCCATTCTATTTGACTGCGCCAGTCGATTAAAATGGCAACATCGATTCAGACATCAATTCAACACTAGATACCATATGCTGAAGGTATAGCCTCCATTGCAGATGTCTTCTGTTGTTCGCCGAAAAGCTCCCACAACGATTTGTCTGTTCTATGATGTAAGCGTTTTGTGTTCAATCAGCCAATAAAAATGCCCAATAGAATGGTGTCAATCGATCTGTTTGCTTGGCGGGTTCTCCTAAAAAATGTCAAATACTGACCTCTGTTTCCTTTGTGGCACAAAAGTGTTAAACAAAAAGGATAGAATCCTTTTTTATGGAAAAAGCAAAAGAGCTGTGGCCAATTTAATTCAAATTGATATTGACCCGAATGTATATTGTCAATCAGATGGGACTCTTCGTTTCCCAAACATCTTGCCTTAAGTTACTCCAAAAGTTGGAAAAGACTCAAAAACACTTTGAAGATGTGAAAAATGAGTTGAAAACGATGACTATCGAGTAGGACAAGATGGGTGGTGAAGCTTAGTATATCAGAGATTTCCCAAAGCCTGTTGGCAGATTAACATACGTTTCTTTTCCAGCTAAAACGACTGATCTTAAAGCTGTATCTTGAAATTTGAATAAAATTTCTGTACTACCCCATACATCATTATGCATACATTTTATTCAAAAGAGAAACAATAACATGTCAAAGTTTTCAGTGTGCTTTTTGCATTCATAATGAATTTATGGGGTATATGGAAATTTTACCGAAATTCGTTTAGTTTAGATATCTTAAAGGTTTTGCAAACTTTTCTACATGCAATCATTTTGAAAAGGTTCCTCAATATTGACCACCATTTTGAAATAAAATTAGTATGTACATGTTAACTAGCTCCTGGAAAACAAGAGCTGGATTCTGATTGGTTGAACAGACAAAGTCACTTAGAAGCGCAGACAACATTGTGGGAGCTTTTTGGCAAACTACAAAAGACATCTGCAACAGAGGCTACTGAAGGTACCCAAGATCATCAGACAGTGTTCGGATTACCATATGTCACACAAATGTCTGACATCCTGATATATCAAAATGGTAAATATATAGTTTATAATAGATGGCTTATGAACTGAATTTGTGGTTATGTAAATGCTATTTCTTTGCTTTGAAAAACTACACAATAAAAAAATCTAAGTTTTGGTTTATTTATTATACTGTGATCCGTTTGATGCTAAATAAATATTCTATTCGGCTGAACGCTTTCTGCTTACGCTTTCTAATATCCTACTAACCTTGTTTTAGAATTAGTCGGCAATTCCTCGGGAGGTAATTAAGTAAATTAATAAAGGATTGGTAGAACTCAACGAGTAACTGAAGTGTTTTCACACGTTGACAATTCAGGAAGGTTGCTCCATTAAATTTAAAATAAACATTGCCATTTTGTCAATGTCTTGAATCGATGCTACAATTTTTTGCTTCTGTGTTCACCACCTGAAAACAAGAAACCCAAACTTCAAATTTGCTTCAAATTTCGATGATGTGTCGTTGCTAGGTCAAAAAGCGTGCCAAATCACTCGAGTGTAGAGTCTGATCGATAAATAACAACTTTTGTTGAACTGGAAGTTTGAAAAACCATTTTGACTCATATATCCAGTGGTTTGTTTTTAATAAAACAATTATTCCACTCATGTCTTGTTGGATATGAGGTGAAAATAGCCAACTCGGCGCTTCGCGCCTCGTCGGCTATCTATCACCTCATATCCAACGCGCATTCGTGGAATAATTGTTAATTATACTTCAACAGCTAGTGATGCATACAAATTAATAACAACTTTGAAATTGAAAATACTGTGAAATTTTCCTGTTACAATGCATATAAAAACTTTGGTGAGACTGGTGAGTTGCCATTCCGTGTTGATTGATCATGATTGGACAACAAGGGATGGTATTTTTTTTTGTGCTTTTCGGTAGTTTTCATTATCAGTTTTATTGATATGAATTTTGATATGGAATTTCAAAAACTGGTTTCTCCAGTTTTCACATCCCACTCAGTTGACTTGTAAAATTTTTAATTTAATAAATAATTAAGTTTCTAAATTTGTTCATGATTTCCTTGAGTTTTATAATTTATTGTTTTCTGCCACTTAAAAAAATTATTCTTGAAACTGGTGAAAGTACCAACAATGCAACATATGGTGTAAAAATAGAATCAAAAAAGACAAAACAATTATCAGTGTTTCAATAGAGTTATTGTAGAAATCAAAAAACCTTCCCCCCTTAACTAGGCTTTAATCTACTGAGGTATTAATGTGGTAGACATTATATACCAAGTATATTTTTATTTATAATAATATATGGGAACCCCTGTGATCTATTTACTTTGTTTATAGATCTGACAGCTACTAGTGACAGAGTATTCTGGGAGGGCAAACAAAACATCCATGGTCAACCATTGACTTTTGATGGCATCCAATTCATGCTTGTTAATACTAAAATATTTATGGCTGCCAGAATGGAATTGACAGAAAGAAAGCTTTGAAGAGAAAGATAGCAGACACAGAGAAGGTATGATATATATTTACAGCTTCAACAATCAGTTAATTACAAACTAACAGCTTGAAAATTTTAAGTTATACACTGTGAAAGAATGATTCGAGTTGATGTTTCAGAATGTAGTTCTTCACTTCACTCCGGTAAAGGACTACAGTCCGAAATGACCATTCCAATCATTCTTTCACGGTGTATAACTTAAAATTTTCAAACTGTTTCTATAGAGACACCGACGCAGCATCCATTTTTTATCAAATTACAAACTGACATTGAAATTAAATATGACTAGACATTGAACATCAAAAACTTTTTTTGAACTCAATCACATACTGTGTATGAAGAATATTAATTAATTATCAAGTATAGCATTTATTTCCTCCTCTAATTTTTCAAATCCACTTGTATAATCCACAAAGAATAGTGAGTAAAGAAAAGAGACTGTTCATGTAAACAAGCCTCTTTTTAGAAACAATGAGGGTATTTTTCATGACACGTGATTGGCCTTTTTGTTTATCCGTGATTTGTGAAAAAAGAATTCATTATTTTCGTGTCCTCGTGATTAGCATTTCTTGAACAAACATGATTCATGAATCAAAAAGTGAATTAAACGTGAAACATTATTTTTAATTTTTTTTTTGAAAATGTGTAGAAATTTATTACAATACAAAAGGGCGAATGAAATGCAGAACAGTGATGAATACAGTGAAGATGATTTTTTGGCAACTGTAATTTTTTGTTCTTTAGACCAACTCATTGTGGAAGAAACATCATGAATCAGCGGTTCAGTTCTTGAATTTATCAAAACTGTAATTAAAATCCCAAAAAGTGTGATGTTTAGAAATATCTGTCAGCAAATTCAAGAATTGCAAAAATGATGATTGATTGTGATGCTTCTTCCAGTATTTTATAAACAGATGAAATTGAACTGAATGTTGGCCAGAGAGACTAAAAGGCTGCTATGACACAGTGCTCGACCTTAACTTTTTTAATCGCTGGTCTTAGGACTAGTTGAACTGAAAATTTTACTAGTCCTGAGTAAATCTGTGGTAGTCCTTTCTGATTGCAGCATGCCAATATTATTTGCAATATACAATATGTTGTGGCTGGAAATTAATTTTGGTTGGAAATTTTCCAACCAGTTAAAAAATTTTTAACTGATGAGAAATTTTTCAACCAGTTTGATATTTTCCAACCAGTATAAAATTTTCCAACAAAATAAATGACGTTTTTAAAAGGGATCTGAATATTTTGGGGATTCATTAATAAAACGGGGCTTGGATTTTATGGCGGTTCTCAAAAAAAGAAAATTATTTTTCCTTTGCTACTTCTTCACACCTACCCACATCACAGTCCTTCACACCTACAATGTACCCACATCCTTCTTTGCCACTTCCACCTACCTGATCCCCTTTTATTACGTTATTCCCACTTACCCTCCCCTCCCCACACAACACTCTCCCCACCTCACACTACACTTTCTTTCCCCAGTTCTAACATTTCTAATTCACATTTTTTTTCTTACCTTGAGATGGATTCGAACCAGAGAACTTTCACTTCTTATTCCGACACCTTACCAGTTAGACTACTGACGAACTCACTTAATATTAGGTTCAAATTTGAATACTAATAATGTTTATTCAAATATATTTTTTAAAATTATTCACGCATTGTACGTCATATTTTATTAAAAGTTATGCATGCGCATTACATCCAATTAAGAACTTTTCAACATGGCGGATGCAAGTAATCCTTGTGTCGATAAGGACTTGTTTCAAACAAAAATAACTGAGTTAAAAGGGGAAACAAAAGCAAAGATTCAAATGTTAATTTTTACGTAGAAGACGATTTTTATGAAAAAGCGAAAATATTCCTGAAACAAAAGAAAGAACAAGCTGTTGGATTAGAAATACAGAATCCCGTACAACTGTCAATATCTGACCAAAATACCATCAACAGAAAGAAATGCTCGTTCGCTAACAAAAAATTGTGGTCAGAAGAAGGTAAAGAAGTTATTCCCAAGTCTCAAGTCTATGATGCTTTGTCATTTGCGCACGCTAGGATAGCTCACCGAGGACAACAAAAAACTTGAGAATGGGTCAAAGACAATTATACAGAAATAAACCAAAAGATTATGAACTGTTTTGTGCAAATGTGTTGAGTGCATGCTGAACAGAAAACAATAACTGAGTTTAAGAAGTGAAACAGCCACTTTCATCGAAACAATTCTAAATCTGATTGAAATGGACCTAATGGAGATCCGTAATTGTCCTTGCTCCTGTGTATCAATTCACAAATGGGTAATAAATATTATTGACCATCACACAAAGTATCTGCTACATGCATCCCATCCACTCCAAAACTGCTGAAGAAGTTGTAGGTGCCTTCTCCACTTTTTGCATGACATATGGAATATCCCAAGAAAGTCCTTACAGACAATGGCTAGGAATTAGAAATAACACTTTAGAAACATATACAAAACAAAATGGGATACAGATCATTCAGATCCCCCAGAACACCAACGACACAAGGTCTTGTTGAGAGAAGCAACAGAACGTTCAAAGAAGACTTAAGAGCCATCCTTTTAACCGAAACCAACAAAAACTTAAAAGATTGGTGTCAATATACCTTGGCAGCTGCTTATACAATGAATGTAACTCATCACAGAGCAATAAACGAAACACCTTATGGAGCTGTATTTGGTTTCAAAGCATACAGAGAACACCAAAATAATTCTGAACACAAAGACGATTTACCAAACCCAAAATGACAGAAAAGAATCGAAAGCCAATCTCAATATATATGAGAAAATGATAAAACAGACAAGTAGCCGAAAAACCAAAACAACAATGTAGTGTCTCTAGAAATTCGGAAACCAGATAAAACTTCTTCTCTTCATCCATGCTTGATAACTGCCAAAGTATCATCAGTAGAAGAAAGTAGCTATTGTAAGGTTGTAACACAATATGGACAAATAAAAGGAACAATTGCTCCAAACCGATTAAATCATTGTACTGCTTCACTGCCACCTAACTTCGACTACAACACAGAAATAACATTTTCAGCTGCTTGTAGAAAGTGTGCAGAAGCAAACCCTCCTGTGTAATGAATATGTTCAGTTCAGACACACTTATGGTCTACAAACTATATCCATTGAGTTATTGTACCTTAGCAGTAACACCAAAGTTAGATTTTAAGAAAAAAAAAATAACATTTCAGTTCATTGTAAACAATGTACTAAAATAAATTGTCCAAAGTGATAAACATCAATTGTTTTTTAGAAGCCATTAAATTAGAAACTAAAGTTTACTCTTGTTACAAAACTTTTAAAACTAATTAGAAGACAGTTTTATACTGTCTGGTTGTAAAACACTTCACAATGGTTGAAAGTGTTCATACTGATTCAAAAATATTATACTTTAAAACTAAAATGGTTAATTGCAAATATTCCGTACCACCCTCTGCATGTTTGTTGATGTGCCGGACAGTGAAAGGTCTAAAGTCCATATAAGTATAGATGCTTTCTAGTAGTCTCCTCACCACTCCATGTTAATTATTGTCATATAATGATGTTATTTATCTCTAAAGGAAGTGATGATATAAAGTTATCGTTATTGTTAACCAACATGTGTGAATGAGCCTTTTTTCAGCTAAAGATGGAAATAGGATCTTATAGTTTGAACAGCTTTACTGTATACTATACAAAGAGGATGGGCTGAGTTTTCATTCTAATTTACAATACACATGGGTGTAAAACATAATTTTTTCCAAGATTTGTTTTGGAAATTTTGGTATTAGTGCTTTATTGTATAATGTTTTCAAGTTGCTTTTGAAACCAAAGTTTGAATAAAAATTGTTTAATTTTTTTTAAAAATTTTTTAGTTGGTAAGTTTATCTGCAAGCTTGACATTTTTTTGAGTTTTATGTAAATCACTTTTTGTTAAAACCAAGTAATTAATTCGAGACCAGTTAAAGTGCATCTGCATTCATGTACATGACACCATTAATTATTGAAAAATAAAGCCTAATGGTGTAATCTCATTATGACATCACAGCAATTTATTTGTCAATGTTAAGAAGGCTTGTTAAATAAAATGAAAAAAAAAGAAGCTCTATTTCAGAACTATGAATTACAATTTATGTTGCATATGAGTTACAAAGACCACTAGGATGGTGTCTTCTGGAACATATCGCAGACGTTTGTTGTATTCATAAAAAATAAAAAAGCTCTGACACCAGTCCTGCTCCTGCAGTCACTATTTCAGTGGATCACAAATATACAAACTAGAAAATCAATATATTCCTGACCCCAACCTTAACGTATACTCGAAAAGATGAAAACCTTCAAACCCTAACAGTTAAAATTTTTCGGGATGCAACACTCCTTAACCATAACAATTAAAACTGCTTCAGATTGAACAGTCGCCTCAAAAACAACTCAACAATCAACTCAAATTTTGATGTCTTAATTTTTTATTAGTTACACAACGTTCTATATCTATTTATTTGTTATTCAATGTGTAAATTTAAAGCATATTATTAAATGTTACAATTTGAAAATTTCACATTGGTTGGTGAATATTCTACACTGGTTGGAAACTTTCACACTTGTTGCAGAATATTTACACTGGTTGGATAATTTTACGCTGGTTCGAAAATTTCTCACTGGATTGAAAATATTGTTTACAGTTTCAAACATTTCTCACTGGTATGAAAATTTTAAACTAGTTGCAAAAAATTTCCAACCAAAAATATTTTCTAGCTACAACATATACATTTTTCCATTAAATTTCATTTATATCATCACAAAACTTCATAATACAACTTCTCGCCTCAGTCCTTGCCTCGGACTATCATTTTTTGCAATCGGAGCATTGCGAGGAACTCATTCAAACAACATTTACAGGACGTGTATTTTGTTTTCTCCTTTTATTATTTTTTAAAAATTAGTTACTAGTTGTAATAAAGATGAACTCGATTTTATTATAAATATTCTTTGCCTTCGATTTCGCTTCTTCTTCGATAAAACTACACCTACTACTACTGAAAGTCACGTGACTTCTATAACGAATTACG
>JAOEHV020365480.1:0-11020 GCA_025447995.2 Isaurus tuberculatus | reverse complement strand
TCCCCCGCCTTTACCGTATCGTTGATTGGTTATACTTCCACATGTGAAAGAGCTGTACGCCATTCTGATTGGCGGTACAGGCTTTTTTCACATGTGAAAATAAAGCGTATAAATTTCTACAAATGAGCTTTATGGAATGAAATTCTCGTGTTATGTGTAATAAATTGTGAGTCACCACTTAGAGCCTATAAATCAGGAATTACCAACGTAAAAATGTAAGGAATCAGGACCAGAGATGTGTAATAAATACGCTTGCATCCCCGGTGCTTTCCCTACGACAAACTAAAAACTCTTTTCTTTTTTTCCAGGACGATAAAATCCGCGTCGTTTCTTATCTTTTAGGTTTTTTTCGGAGTTCTGTTGGACAATACATACAAATACGTCCCTAGGGGATCCATGAGAGGAAGCGTTTGTTTAGCCTTACCTGTATACGATGACTGTGCATATCTGACACAATAATATGGCCTTGTGGGTTTACTCCAACATAACAGGGGTAGTTCAGCTCACCATTACCGTCACCGAATGATCCAAACTTGAATGACGGACCTGCCGTGTGAAGAAATATGTTTAGAGGCTCTTATTGTCTGTGTGAAATGCTTGCGGTCCAACCTCGTTGAACCGCGTCCTCGTAATTAATTTCTTGACTGCAAGAAGGTAATTCATTTATAATTTATTTATTTATAAGAAAAGAAAAATCCATGGACTTCATCAGTAGAATTTAACTCACCGGTGTCAAGAGACACAACATGAATACAACGACTTGCCGAATCAGCAACAATAATGCGACGATTGGCGTCAACAGCTAGGGTCGAGGCTTTTAGATTGGGTATGTTAAATTTCTGAAGAAACATTCCATCCCGGTCAAATATCTAGAAGAAAAACAGTACTTTGGTTTGGTTCCTCAAGAATGACTTGCCTGCAAATTACAGCAAAGCAATCAAAAATATTAAACAGCAAAAGCTGTAAATTTTCAGGCTGGAAAAATAATGGTGATTGATAATACACCTGTGCTTGTACCACTAATATGGGCACTAAGGCCACGTTGTTAGCCGGCACTACCCCTACCGTGAATAAAAATGAGTTTGAATGTTAGCAGTTGTAGGCAGCTTACTTCGGCCTTATTTTTACCTGGACAGCACGACATTGGTAGTTGATAAGGGCAACATAGCTACTCATGAATGCTGCGTCTCTCTCGCTACCAGCACGAACTTAGTACCCATTTTAGTCGCTGCAAGTAATAAGTACTATAGTCCACATATGATATCCATACGTGTAAGAATCAAAAACCTCATTTAGAGTTTGTCGGATTCCGCAAAAGAAATCTAGGTTATAAAACACTAAGCTCTTGTGTGACTATGACCCAAAAATGTCTTCTGTAACCGAGGAGTTGAGGAATGCATGGCAAGTTCTACTTACCTGTATTCTACTCCCCAATCTCTCACATACTACAATGTGCCCGTCCGAGTCCACACCAACGCCAGTGGGGCACTGGAACTGACCGCTGCCTTCTCCCTTGCGTCCAAACTGGAAGAGAAATTTGCCATGCGAACTAAACACCTGTACGCGATGATTGTGACAGTCGGTGACTATGATTCGACCATCATCATCAACAGCCACTCCAAAGATACCGTTGAACTCGGACGTGTCGCTACCTTTTCTCCCAAACTTGAGGTAGGACTCGCCTGTGTTAACAACATTGACTTTGAAGGGGCTTCCTTGGATGTGCTTGTCACGCACCGTGACTGATACCTAGAACGCATGACAGATAAAAAGGACAATTTATAGTTGGTGTTATGATTGCACCTAACTTAAAAGTTCATATAACAAGTTTGTCACCCACTACCTGCAAACTGCCTAAAACGAAAAAAAAACTTTAGTGGAATACTTCTTCTTATTTTTTTAAAGTAGTACGCTACATCAGTTGTCTATGCAGTAGTTAAATTATTTTTAACACCTTAGCGGTATTGCGTGCATACATTACTTCACATCTGTTAATGCTATTGCTGTCGTCGTAATCGTTATCATTGTCATTATCCTTACCGTGATTGCCATCGTTACTTTCATCGTTACCGTTATTGCTACTGTTGCTGTTATCGTAACGTTATTGTTATCGCTGCCATTATTACTATTGTTATTTCTATCGTTATCTCGTTATCTTTATTGTCATTGTTACTTTTCCTGTTAACTTTATTGCTATTACTTTTTTCATCGTTATCTAAGTGTTACGGGTTTTGTTATTGTTATTGTTACTGTTAGCGTTATCCTTATCATTACTGTTAACGTTGCCACTACTACTTTTGTTATTTTTACCGTTATCTTTATTGTCATTGTTACCTTTCCGGTTACCTTTATTGCTATCACTTTTTTCATCGTTATCGTCAGTGTTACGGGTTTTGTTGTTACTGTTACCGTTGTTATTGTTACCGTTATTGGTTTCGTTACCGTTATTAATGTCGTTATTTTTATCATTATCGCTACTGTTACTAATTCTGTTATTACTTCCGCTACCGCTATCATCGTCACCGTTATTATAACTGTTATTGTTATCGTTATATTCATCGCTATTTTTAACATTACTATTGAGTTATCATTATAGTTTGACTCCTTAGCTGTTACACTACATTATTAATGGTGCAAATTTCTTCTCAATTAAATCCTCTGTGACATATTTGAATTTAAGCAACTGAAAATGAGATCTCTGAAAAACGTTTGAACGCGACTCGCCTCTGCGACACAGCAGAGCAGCCAAACACAGCTGTTGGAACCGGAGCTATTCTAATAGGTCTGTTTATGCCATTGAAAGAAAGTGCAGCGTTTTTACCGCATTTATAAACGGTGAGGTCCTGAAACAATCTTTACGGAATTGTATGCAATTTAGTAAATTGGCTGTCTTCTACACACAGGCATGGAGAGTACAACAAGAAGGCTGGTTGTATATTTCGTTCTGAGAATAGAGCTCACCAGATGTAAATTACAACATTCGTGTAAAAAAAAATGAAATGAGACAACTACAAACAAAAAATTAATAAAAAGTTTGATAGATAAATAAATAAATAAATAAATAAATAAATATAGATAAAAAAACAAAGATAGAAACAGATAAATAAATAAAAGATAAATGTTTGCGGATAACTTGTGCATAGTTGAGCACTGCATTTTAATATCAAGCGATTTAGGGCCTGGATGCACTGCTCAAAATAATTGTGACTAACATGACGTGGTAGCACTTGGGCCGTGAACCGAGCATGAAATAACCCGTGGGAAAGAGGCTGGACCTGAAGCTGAATCTTGTACCAACCTTGTGCATTCCTGCACTAAAGGGAGTGTAGGATATTGTATAGGAACCCTTCTTGTTATCTTCAACCTAGAAGAAGGTGAACCAAACGCCAAGTTATCCGCAAAACTCTCCATACATAAAATAAGAAAATTATAGAAATTTACGATGACAGAAAAAAAATGACTTATTCCTTGCTAGACTTAATTAGCAACCAGAACTCTGCTTGAAAGCTAAGAAAATAGGAATTTAAAATTTCGGCAGATAACACAAAGTTTAAGACAACATTTTAAAAGATGCGGAAGGCTATTTGTAAAAAGGACTAGAGTTTTTGATCAATATTGTTTAAACACTTTGTTGTTGTTTGTGACGAATCGAAACCGAATTTACTTTTTTTCCGAGAATAACTATATTTAGGCTAACTTAATCCAGTTTTAAGGTTTCATTAAATTTTGTTGATATCTAATAGATCGGCTTTCGCCTCTCGGAATAAGAACTTCAATGAAAAAAAATGCCAAAAACCTTAACATAAGTCTCAAATTAGATTTTCAAAACGAAGAGCAAAACAAAAGAAGAAAATGATTCAACAGGGAAAAATTTATGATACTACAGAAAATTTCTGCAACATTGAAAAAATTAACTAAAATGTCCTTGAACCACCGTACAAAGAAAGGAAAGAGGAGATTTGGTGAGAAGCGCAGATGTGAATTGCGGGCAACAAGAGGTGCTTTTAAAAGCGCTATTTTAGGTGCTTACTGTTGCTATGTTCATTTTATCAGCGAGAAATAAAAACATCTTCTGAGTGCAAAAACTACTTACTTTGGATATTTATAAACAAACATTTGAATACGAAACCGTGAATTATAACATACTACTTGTGCATTCTAAATTGGTTTCATAAAGTGGGTTAGCATTACATTGCTATACAGGTTTCCATTTTAGTCATGCATTAGTTCAGCTACAAAAAAGAAAGTGGAAGTGAGCTAACATTTCGCTGCATGGAATGGTCACGAGTGAGTGGAGCAGAGACTGGGTAAGAGGTACGAGTGGCGTGGGACTGGGTCTGAGACTGCATCAGACTGGATCTTACTTCAGCGGGGACAGTTCGTCCATCTGATGTGTAGATGTCGGCCAGTACATCCTCACCTCCGCCACTACATTGGCTTCCCAGATGGTCTCTGGAACAACACAAAAAGAAAACTCTCAAAAGCTAGCACAAACTATTGTCCACTACCCATAATGCATCTGCATTTTCGGCTTTTTCTGTGGTCTGCAAAACTCCTATGATTTGAACGAGTTTAAATCGCTTGCTAGATTCTGTTTGCATCAATGTTGTTTTAAAGTTTTATTTAAAACGCACGTATCCTAACTAAGTCTTGTTTTAAAAAAAATCAAGTTCTTTTTGGTCGATAAAAGTTTAAAAACAGCTAAATGCTTTCCCGAGCCTTATGACTCTTATGAGCTACCACTTGTCACCGGTTCGTTTAAAGTTAAACAGAAAAGAGTTTTTGACCCTCATTTGGAAGGGACAATAATCCATCACCGAGTTATATTCCCAACAGAAGCTTGTTCTCATTTTATCGCTGAGTCAATATACGCCGAAGTTAAACACAATTTTCTAAGTCACATTATTATGAGAGTCTGTCTAACTTTCGCCCACGAATAATTGGTACAGAAATAAAAAGCCACCGAGAAAGAACTTGCTTTTGATTCTAGTAAACTCTTTTAATTATAGTTTTGAAATCCTAAGTGCCTAAAGTATTTTCTATCTAAAAAGAACTTTTTGCATTTCTAATAAAATTTTTGGTATGGCTTATCACCTCTTTTTCTCCATATAGTATCCATATAGGAAGTCTAATTTACAGACTAAAGTCTTTTTACAAGGATAATTGCAGATTATAAGTTTTTACTGGTAGTGAGATCATGACGATGGGACAGATGGTCAAATACGGATAACTAGGATGTTAAACCGTAGGTCCTTTCTCTCTAATGGGGCACTTAAAATAACCCAACACATTATCCAAAAGAGCAGGGTGATGATTCCGGTGTTGTGGTTTGTTCATTTCACTGAAGGTGTTTCTCAGTTGTTGAAATACATGTGAGCCGCTATAGTGGACTATCTAAGGCCTTCTACTGTTTGAACCCTGTATTTGCTTGTAAAGCGTTTAGAGCTAAAAAAGAATAAGCGTTACATAAATGATGTTATATGTATTATAGATGTATTATATATGTTAGTAGGTATTATATATGTTAGTATGTTATTCGAAACATCATTAGCATTGCAATTAGGACAACATACTACATATTTTGTAGCAGAAACAAAGAATGGTGCAGTCCAGAACTGATGAACTATTAGTATGATAGTTTAACCTATATATTAATCATATTTCATATCTTTATTTTTTAAAAAAAAGAATTTAATGTCATATATATTTTTTCCTTTTCCCCCCCTCCTTTGTTATATATACTTACCGCAAAATCTATGTATATGTGTTTATCATGTTCGATTCATTAGAGGTAGATTGCAAACTACCTATAAGCAGTGACGTTTATGATTGTATATTGTATAAAGCTATAATAAAGTTTCCATTATTATTTGTAATTACGGTTTTTTTTCATTAGTAAAGCTAACAGCAATAAAATGGGATTCAGGGTCAACTCCCTGTAAGCCTGACATCAGTAATCTTTACATTGTTTACCCTGCCTTAGTAAAAATATAAATGATTCAGAGGTGATGAAAATTTCGCTGATAATGATAACGATGAATATTATGGTGCTGGTAAACCTACCGAGTCATGACGGTAAATTTGGACTTTTTTCCTTTCTGTGCCCTTTTCATGTCATCTGTCACTGTGCACAGACCAGGAAATGCATTACTCGTCTTGATTTGCCCCAGTTGCTCAATGGCACGAAATACTTCATCTTGATTTGCTGAAAAGTAGACGATGTCATTCTCCTCGGGTTCTCCTTGAATCTTGGAAGAAATCATGTGATTCAATCTGTCACAGAGTTGTTTCTTCACAACGAGAATTTCAACTGCATTGCCGTGCTTGAGCACTTGGTCTGAAAATAGACATAAGAAATACTGACTAAATTTCAATCGATTAATGACAATAATTTCAATAACAAATGCGCCATAATAATAACTAATCCTTTGCACTAGATGGTCTGAGCATAAAACCAGCACGTCTGGGCTTCCTGGAGCTCAAACACCTCTAGCTTTGTTGCGGGACATCAAAAAACACAAGCTTAGCTACTTTGACCATATCACAAGGGCAGGGGAGTTTTTGGGGATTGTCCTAGAGGGTCGTATATAGGGTTATTGATCAAGAAGACGGCAACGAAGAAGATGGCTAGATGACATCAAGGAATGGACTGGCCTATCGGGTGCTGAATGCTCTACTCTGGCTCACGACAGGCAAGCGTTGAGGAATCGTGCAGTTTCTCGGATCGTCCACCCTAAACTATGAGGATGGCACTAGATGATGATGATGAATCACAACTAAACGGATGAAATGAAAGATCTTCTTTTCATGTCAAGTCTTGAAACCTGTTGCGTGACATCATTTCGTACAGACACAACCAAATAGATGAACATTTACTGAAGTGAATTTTTACATTTTGTTTTATTACCATACAATTTCAGGTGACGATTGAATAAAGATAATTCCCCTTTGAGTTTATAGTTTGAGAACACTTTTCAAGCGAAGAAACAGAGGTATATTTTGTTTATACATGCAGTTTCTGATAAGATATCGGTGATCAAAAAATTTAAGAAATACCGGGTGTCAAAACGTTAATGAACCTTTGTAATCACTAAAGAAACTGGAGCAACAATAAAAAAGTGTAAAAAAAGGTTTAGTCTATCATTATATAATAATAATAATAAGACTCGCGCCCATCACCGCCTCAAAGTACTGAGGCAGCGCAGCTCAACGAGGTCGGACCGAAAGCATATATAGGCGCCTCTGGCTGCTGCTATACGGACCATACGTGACCTCGGAGTACAGAGTCATGGAGGGAGGAAAACCGGAGTGCCCGCAGAAAAACCCTCGGAGTCAGATAGAGATGGACAAATCTCCAACCACATGCGGACCCCGGAAGTCGATCCCGGGTCGTAGAGGTGGGAAGCGCGAGTGATGACCACTACACCATCCTGACTCCCAATTATAAATTATAAATGAACATACTAACCAGTAAAAGAACACGTAAGTTGTAACTTTTGCAACTCTGCTTCCAATCTTTCCTGCTGATTGTTTAACACCTTAGACTTTCTCGCCACCGAGCTCTCCACTTCCGCGAACATAACTTTTTCGCGTTCCTGAAGGCATTTGACGATGCGGGGAAAACATTTCTGTATCTCCGACTTTGCTACCTCAGCTCGCGCCTCCAGTCGACACGTAACCTCCTCGACATCTTTGGCAGATTGATTTACGACGGGAATTTTTCTCCTGACCTTGTCGACAAGCTGGGCAATGTTGTTTGTCTGTTTGTCAATGGTATCTGAGAGTTGAATGTATTTATGTTTGTTGGTCGAGTGGGTTGTCATGGTACATTCGCGACAAATGGCTTCCTCGCAGCTTTCACAGTAATATCTATGGATCGAAAGAAGTATAAATTATAGACCCCAACTTCAAACGTCTTTCCTCCCATTTGATTCGAAGCCCCGTGACAAAAGTACGGGATCACGTCATGCTCTTTTATCAAGGGTCACGAGCAAGTGGCAAGGAACCGTATCTTTCCGATGTCTACAAAAACTAATTGATATTAAACGTATTTTTAAAACTTTTTATGCCAAAAGTCGTACTGAACTTGCATTGATCAAAAAGTTATCGTACCTAAGTTTCTCATATGAATGTTCCACACAAAATATTGGTCTGTGAAGTAGATCCTCCGGGTGTGAACTCGTCTTCAGTTCCTCTAATGACACTACCTAAGAACAGTGGAGACAGGAAGACACACATTAACAATTTATTGTCGTTATAGACGCAAGCTATATTTATGTTTTAAGCACACACTCAAAGAAAATCCAATCAAGATAGCATATAAAACAACGTAGCTGTTAAAAGAAAGGAAAAATATTTGACTTTAGCCACAAGAGCTCCAAAAGTACGCTATGCAAACAATTCAAGATCGTCCATGGTTTTATTTTCGGATTTGCAGCTCTCTACAACTTTGAAGCATACTCTTGTTTTGTTTAAGTACCCTAGCTTTAATTTTAAGAAATGGTTGAAAGATAATCAGAATACTGTTTTGTTGCTGCGTTCACAATGCTTTCAGCCTGTGCATGAAAAGCATAAAAGCTCATAAACATAAGAACAACTTTAAACTTAAAATAAACATTAACACTCCTAAACGAAAACATAAAGACAACAATTAACATAGACATAAACATAAAAATAAATCAAAACACAACAAGGGGCTTAAAAAGAACATAAAGCTAAACCTAAAAATGAACAAGAAAATAAACAAATGAAGTATACCTTGTGTGACTTGGTAAGCCTTAACCTCATGTGTGCATTCCTACAATCATAGCAAAGAAAATCCATGCAGTCAATACAGCGTGCAGCAGCGGGCAACTTGTCTTCACAGCTGCTACACATGATGGGTTTTTGATCACTATTCCTTACTGCAGCCACATCCATCATAGTTGTAACTACAAAATTGGGAGGGAAAGACCCAATGCCTTTTTCCTGAAACAAATAAAATTATAACTATCAACAAAAACATTTACAATTAGGAATTGATTATATTGTTTTTGTAATTTTTTTATTTTACCAATTTGGGTGACATTTTAAATATTGTCAGCAAATAAACAACTTGAACGATACAGTTCAGCTGCACATTTGTAGAAAATTTTTAGTCTCTTTGGAGTTGCATCTATTGCAAAAATTTTGTCGAAACTTGTTCTTGCGTTTCTTTCGATTGATAAAATAAAACTAAAATCTTGTAGATCGAGAGTGTATATTTCTGTTAAACCTTTTTTTGCTTCTGAATTTAGGAAGCTACAAACTAATTGTAGAGTTAAGTGAAACCATCACTTTCCACCAGCTATACTTACTAGAGAGTGGGCATGCGACTTGAATGTTACCTAATTTTAAAAATGAATTAACTCGGAGATAATTAAGGCCTCTGCCTGATGTAACACGAGACTTTTATAAACGGTTAGAAAGACAGACATTGTGTCAGTAACAATTAGTACCAAGGATAGAATTAGAAGAGTGAAGAGAAGGGAAACGAAGAAGAAAACCAAACACAATCAAAATCGTTGATACTAGAGCTGCTATAGGTGTACAGGACTTGAAAAACGGATAACAGTGAATACGTAACAACAAAAAACAATAAAGAAAACTGTTTTTTTTCCTGAAATTTGATGGATTCATTCATCTCACAAATGATATTACTTACATAAAAGAAGAAAATGATAATGATAATAGTAAGATAGAGAGATTGTGAGAGAGTAACGAAGGAATACCTTGTACATCACGTGACCGCTACTGTATCGACCCTGTTGAAGGAGAAAAACCGCCAATTGAAGATACTATGAAAGGAAATATTGTAAGATATTGACCAGCAACCACTGCGGTCAGTGAATACGTGGTTAATGTAAAAAGGAAGAAAATTGAAGCTTTGAAACTCAAGACTGTATGAGATTTAAGAGGGTTTCAGGAGAATAAGAAAAGACAAAGGAAGTATTTTTAAAGGATTTTGGAATACATTTGGATTCAAAAGCGCGGCTTGCTACCACGAAGCTTAAACGATTCTAAGAATAATGTCAGATGAGACTAGAAAAGGCAATGAAAAACCAAAAAAACCATTTTTCAATCTAAACAACAAGCCGAGTATAATCAATAGACAGATTCGTTTTGTTAGTTAAAGGGTAAAATCTTCAAAACTCGACACATTTGATGTTCGTCTTAGTGTGAACTTGATAAGGATCAAGAACTTTTCAGCTTAAACGGGACATTACCTGTTCGGTTATTGCTCACCAGGTCACATGTCTTGAGTATGGTGAGACACCAAAATGACGTGCATGGCACAAAGGTACAGCTTGATGAGAGCCCCTCTGTTATAATGAGCTTGTGAGCTATAAAACAGCTTGTTGTATAATATAGCTGTTATGGAAGGGAGAATCGAGAGCAAGAGACCTCCAGGACAACGGAGAGTAGGGATGTTGGACTCACTTAAGAATGACAAAGCCTATATTAATGTTATGAGGCTTGCCATGGATAGACGTTTATAGGACTGTACCTTCCTTATGGCAGAACACATACATAATGTATAGCTAAGGGTGTAGAGTGAATCAGCGCTGATACTCTTTTCAAGCTAAAAAGAAAACAGTACGTGCAAATAATATTATTTTCTCATGATCTGTTTCGATTTATTATTTTTCGGAAAGTAGAGTAACTACAGAGCGTAATATCCGTGACTCAAAACAGAACTCAACTCTGAAAGACTTTAGTCCTACCAATCATTTTTTATACCATCAACCGAGATCTATAAGATCACTATGTAAATGAAAAAGAGATTTTTAAATAGTTTCTAATAACGATGTCTCCGACAAAATCAACAAAATAATCGATCTTGATCACATCTTGAAAGTGATGATGTATATTCAGTAACTTGAGCCCGTCCACAAATTGCACCGTTCATTAGAGAGGAATAAAGTAATTCAATTTATTCACGCCAACGGCGGACTTTTTGAACCATGGTTTGGAGGAATCTTGATTTTTGCAGTTGTTTACT
>JAOEHV020365275.1:0-11021 GCA_025447995.2 Isaurus tuberculatus | reverse complement strand
GACCTTCTCGCATGGGTCTTCGTGACCTTTAAAGGCTCTCCGTCCACCCAAGAGTGGTAAATTTCACAAATCAAAAAGAAAAAAGAAAAAAAATTAAACTTCCTTGTAGTTACCATTTCCACCTGTCTGCCGTCCTACGTAAAGCTCATTTCCTGAACCATTTTCGTTGTCAGTCTTTTGTTCTTTATGAGTAACGTTGATTGAATGTGAAGTTGATGGGATTGTTGCTGTTGTCGGTTGGATAGAACACTTGTCATCTGAAATAATAAAACCGAATGATTATATTGTCATTGTAACCAAAACCGTTATTGTTAACTTTGTTCTTGTATTTAGTCTCTCTCAAGCCATCACTTTCGCTACTGCCATCGCTTTGAACATTGACTTCATCGTCACCATCACCATTACCTTTTCATAGGCTTCCCTATCATCTCTATTGCCATAATAATTAGCCTCACAATTACTCTCACGATCTCTTCGCTATCAGCAGCACTATTAACATAGCAATTAACATCACTATCACCATTAACCTTACCATTATCGTCCCATTCATCATCACTATCAGCATTATCCTACCCCCTTCACTCTCATTATCAGTATCACCATTATATCCATCTCGTCACCACTATAACCACTATTATTATATGGCAGGCTTGCTGAGCGGGCAAGATGAAGCGAATTTTGTGTTCTGATTGGTTACACGAGCGGGCAAGATAGGCCCATCTTGCCCGCTCGGAATTGCCCGTTTTGTTTCCACAAGAAAAAAAAAATTGCGTGGAGCATGGAGTCGCACAGTCAAAAAAATCAAGGATTGAAAGCGGCAGTCATTTTGATTCAAAGCTAGATGCCAGTTTTAATCTTGGATTTTGGCGGCGTGGTTGGCGCAGTTGGTAAGATCTCTGCCTTCCAACCACAAGGTCCCAAGTTCGATTCCTCGGCTTTGCCGAAATTTGAACATTTGTGTGACTTTCTTTTCCGCCAAAGATTACTCAGCTTTCCATCCTTACGAGGTCGGTAAATGAGTACCAGCTTCGGCTGGGAGCTAACCTGCGATGGAATAGTGTCTCGTCCAGGGGGAGTCAATGACTCTCATCCGCTTAACACTACAGAAACCGGAGATAAGCGCCGACTCCAATGAGCCTCTAGGTTCGGAAAAGGATTTAGCTTTGAAAATTAAGCCATTTTCGTCGCTTTTAACGTTTTTTTTAACGTCATTTCGTCCGAAGGGTATAAACTTGCTTCGTAGAAGTTTGTGCAGCTTCTGATTCCATTTTGACGTTCACTCATCAAACTTGTAAACCAATTAAATCAGGTTATTTTTCAATCTGTCCAATCAAGAACGAGCACGCGCCATCAGTGATCAGTTGACTTTTTTCACCAACGCTCGAAAATAAACAAGTCATTTTCAGTAGTAAAATGAAATTCTTTGGCCATATAATAAATCTTTTATCGAACAATCTTGTTCGGTCAAGATGGCTGGATATTGACCTCGTTCTTTTTTTGCATTTTCGTGGACCTTAACTTCGTCTCAATCCATATTAACGCAAAAAAAGAACTTGGCCAATATCCAGCCATCTTGACCTCACGCTTGTTCAATAACGCATATTTCTCATCCTCGACATTGCCCTCATCGTTACCATAACTTCTACCATTGTCCTCGTCATCACCACGCATTACCATCACCGTTGCTATAAGAATCACCCAAAACAGCACCATTACCACCATCATTACCATTATGTACCTTTAAATTATTATTAACTATCATTATCTTCATAATCATTGTGTTGTCTACCTACCGTGACCGTTATTACACACGTAAACTTTTAGTTTCATTAACCCGTTGTCACAGTGGCCACCGCGGTTGTTTGTCAGCGACGCTTTCGTCCCATCAGATGTAGCTGTTCATAACAAAAACGTGTTGGAATCAAGCTTTACAAAACGTAGTTATAGTAGCTTGATTACAGCTGCTTATATACTGGACATTAAAGGTTACATAGATAGCTGGTGTTGTCCCTTTCACCCATCTTAAAATATGCGACTGAGTTTTAGCACCCGTGCTTCATCTTTTTTGGGCTTGTCGACAAGGCACAACTATCAGCAAGTACCAAGCAAAGGAAAGTTCATCTATCGGAAAAATCAGGTTGTTTTTGACTCTACGTTGAATTTAAAGCAAACGCCCCCAAATAAAAAACATCTTGTGACAAAAAAATAAAAAAAATGTCACGAAAATTTGACCCCTGGAGAGACAAATATCGGACTGACAGAAGAATCGAATCTTTGTATGAGTTCTTCAGTGCGAATTCTTTTCAGACTAAGGGTCTGTTTAACTGATACAAGAACGAGTCTTATTTTGAATGAATTTCGTTGAGCCAGGAATAAGTTCGTACAGATTGCACATAAC
Organism: Isaurus tuberculatus; assembly: GCA_025447995.2. NCBI lineage: Eukaryota > Metazoa > Cnidaria > Anthozoa > Zoantharia > Zoanthidae > Isaurus > Isaurus tuberculatus. The sequence continues at coordinate 8,623 of JAOEHV020365275.1, read as the reverse complement.
AAAATTGACCAGCTCAGTATCGGAAAAGTTCCTGTTAAGTTTCATTTTTCGTAACCTTTGAGAGCCACGCGCAGGCACTGAATAACTTGCCCGAGGCTTTAGTATAGGTACCACATGGATGCTATTATGAGCTGAATGTTAGCAGCCACGGGCAGCTGTTTCGGCCTTTTAAGCCTCATCAACACTGCATAGCTAAAACAATTGCATACCAGAACAAGACTTTCTTTTGAATTGAAAACCGAATGTACATTTATGCATATTTTTTATTGGAACAAAGGTAAATGTCTTCGTATCGTGTAAACATATTATACATAGAATATACACGGATATAGAGTAAACTCTTCCCAGAGTGAAATCATTTTGGTATCATTTTTTCCTTGTTTCTTGAAGAGATCATGTATTGATTTTGCAATCACAAGATGATAATTAGTTCGGCGTTTACTTTATACCTGATTTTCTTAAACTCTCGAAAATTTTCTTTTTTTTTTTGTCCAAACTCACCTATGAAATAATATTCCTTTCCTGTTTGAAATTCCAATCCCGCTGCTGAAGCACTGTACTGTTGAAACACGATTGTGTAATACTTGAGCTCCAAGGGGTTGTCACACTGCAGTAACAATCTACTGCCCGGTAGGGAAGCGTCACATGCTTTGAAACCCTCCTCTGTTACAACCCAAAGATTTTCAAACAACAGCTCTTTTGGCGTGTTGTGCTTGACTGTTGTTAATATAGACACAGGGTTTGGACATACGATGTTTAGTCTTGACATTGGCTTAACATGCATCAAGTAGTCTTTCTGGAGGAATCTGTGAAAAGAACAAACAATTTGTTATTTGTTAGCTTCCTGACGTTTTTAAAGTTGACCTATATAAATGAAAACGTTTTGGTGCTTGAATTTCTTAATTTAAAAATATGAAAAGTAACATAAAAAAATAGATGAAAAGAGCAACTAACAATAGCTTCACAGAAAGTTCCGCCATTTACCGAATGAGAGAATGCTATATGAATAAAACAATAAATCAAAAGTAACATAAAAAAATTGTAAGCATTTATAATGGAAGTAATATTTATCACGTGACAGCAAAAAGAAGTTAGTTTTTAATACTACTGGTTATATTAGTAACATTAATAACCCGTTTATATTATGTTCAAGGGTTGAGTCAAATTAAACTTAACAATTGATGGGATAATTAAGAGACACTTTGCTTATCATAAAAGGGCGTTCAGATCAACTTTTGTTTTTCAAGAAATTGAATGATAATATGAAAGATACTCCCTAATCGTAAGTGTTTTCTGTCCTTTTTACACACTTTAAAGTGTATAAAAGAGCCGGTTGAACACAATGTCATTGACCAGGAATATACCGGAAGTGCAGTGCATTCTGTGTGTTGCAGAAAGGCTTCCATAAAGCCATCAATATTTCATTAACGGTAAAACTCTTTCATATAGGATTATATAAATTAATCCAGTAAGCTACAAATCTCTTTCGTTTGTGAACTATCGAGAAAACTGAACAATCTTCACACGAATCAGCCAGTAAACAAACAAAAAACACAAGTTTTACACTCGCTACCCAGAAGCACCCGAGTAAATATTTTAATAAGATGAAAACAGTCCGCTATGGTGAAACTATGATATAGCTTTATTTGCAGTTGTATTGCACTTATGCCATTACTATGAGGGCCCTGCATTTGTAATCAAAAAATCAACGTGTGCAGAAAAGGGGCTAAACTGCAAACATAAATTAAACAACCGACAAATTGATTGCTTAGTAGGTTAAAATCAATCAAATGCATGTGTCGAATTTAAAAGCAAAAACTCAACTTGCTCTTTAATAAATCGTCGAGTAAAGTAAAACACTGGTATACCATGGCGTTTTGACAGTACCACAAAGAATTCGGCAAAACAAAATGACATTTTCTTTGTCTGGAAGGTCAATTTGACATTTTGTCAGTCTCAGAACTCTAAACACATTTTTAAACATATTTTGTAATAGTATTAATAGTAATACTGCTGTTTTTATTATTTTCTTATTGGTTTGCCATAATGTAGTAAGTTTCGTAATATAGTCTCTACCAATCTTAAAGTATTATGACTTTGTCAAGGAAAGTTGTTGTGAGATAACCTAAGATACTTACGTTGGATTTTGTGGAATCCACGCGAATGAAGCATAGATATCACCAAACACCATTTGTGCACTAGCTAACCATATAACGATAAATATTTCCATTGATTATTTCAGATAAGCACGGGAATGTGTAGTAAACGTTAAGAACTTGCCAGGGGCAAAGTAAAGTTAAAGCCTTTAGAGCTTAAACTGCGCGAATCGTATCATCGTAGATATGCTTTTGTGTTGTTTTCAGAAATACCGCATTTTTCAAGTACCATATCCTATGACGCTCACTTATATTGGGTCTAGCACATCTTACCAGAAAAAAACACAATGACCAAGTATTCAGTTTTGTATATAAATACAGTATTTTTCATTTCAAAAAGTAAAAATTAAATCATCACTCGTTTTAAAATATTCTAAAGTAAACCACTACATAAGACATCAAATGTTTTTAAGGTGAATATTTCTTTAACAAATGACAGTTGAATTTAAAATAGTACAAGCTATATTATTTCTACAATCGGTGAATGCCATGTATTGAGGACAAAACTACTTGTGTTTTTATTTCAGTGTTTTGGTCTGTTTTTATATTAAATTGTTCTTAGCATTAGTATTTTATTCCTGAAGGATCATTTTATTAAAGAGTTTTTATAAAGACATTCTCCCGTTTTTAATCCAGTAAGTTTCAGTTTGTTAAATCTATTTATTATGGAAGGCTTTGAAAGGTCAAAATAAGAGATCAGAGACTAATTAGTTTGCTGCACATCATGATTTTAACTGGAAGCCATCTCCTATTTGAGTAATTTTTATTAGCTGATAAAACACAGGAATTCAAGTTAGTTCATCAACCGTTGAAACTTCAATATTCAATAATGAGTGCAAATATCGAAAGAAAAGCTGCAACGTTATAAGAGAAAACCACAAGAACTTGGCGAAATTGATATCTAATATGGTTAACCATTTGAAATTATAAACAAAAGCTTGGGACACGTATTTCTTTTTGGAACTAAAAGCTGATTATTGTTAAGTGAAGATTATCTTTATAATGAAGCCCCGAATGCAGGATTAACTTAACAAATACCAGATTATTTCTTTATTCTAAACAAGTAACTGTGGAATGAAAGAGCTCCATCAAAGAATACTAATTAGGAAGAACGTTTTTCAGTGTCTTCAGTTAACAATATTAAACTTATATAAAAAAAAAAAAAGTTGGAAAGCCCTTATAAGGATGGAGACTAGATTTAAAGGACGAATATCTGGCTAGTAAACCAAATGTTTGCTTTATTAATCATCCTATGTTTTAAAACTTCCAAAGAATCGCCGTTAGGTATGAGCATTATACTCTAACGAACAACAGCTCTCAGTCTCAGTCTTCACTCCCGGAAAGAATCGTACATTTTTGTTGACCTACTATGCTTGTTTTACCATCCAATAAATTAACCTATAAACATTAAATTTCTTTCATTATTTGCCTTTTTCCTTAACCAAGGAAGATTCCAGCTATTTCGAACATATAATTAGTAAGGCTAACTCCATGCAGATTGAATATCTTAAGAGTGTAGATATTTTGGATATTGTCTATAAGAACTTACTCTGTTATTTGAGAGCCTTATTCTGTCCATTTTTATGAAAGCCATTGAAGTGTGGACAGGTGCCTTTGAGTGTAAATATCTCGCACAACTGATAAGTTTTATTGGCGCGCTCATAAGAATAGTTGTACCAGTAAGTTTAAACAGGAATAATAATTAAAAATGACATGCAATTGTGGAAAAAAACAGTTTCTGTTGACAATCACTGCATGAGTGACCCCCTTTCTAAAAGAAAAACGCGAATACTTCTCAAGAGGGAGTACAATTTCATTTCACCACCTATAAAAACGAAACATTTGAAACAATGTTTTATAAATAGGTGTCTCTGGTAATTTTGTATAGGAATTCTACATTAATTGTTTTGTATTTGTTACCTTACACGTTTGCTTGTAAGTATTTATTTTAAATAAAGATCTATATTATTATTACTATTATTATTACTATTATTTTCACTATTATGTTGCCATTACGTAAAAATCGTTTGATTTTAAAATTGATAAACAAAGAGTAAAACGTTTTCAGCCGCCCTTATGTTTCCTTGTGCTGAATTACTATTGGTAAAACTGCCGTTTTACTGTAAATAATTAACTTTTTATTGTCGCTATCTGCAGTTTGACCTTATGATTTCAAATTTATATCGCGCGCGTGGAAATATTTACTATCACTTGAATATTGATTAGTAAAATTAATTATAATCAGTCTTTTTCTCATTTCATATGTCTTTTATTTCTAAAATGACATATACAGGGTTGATAAGTCCCTTGAAGTTCTGAAAAATCCTCGTAAGTCTAGCTCAAAAAACCCTGAATCAGGAAATTATCAATTTTATCTTTTTCTCTTGTTTAAAACAACGACTTTTTGTTGATTTTTAAAAACTGAAACTCCCAAGGATTGAGCTTTAATGCCCCTCGTTTCATTAGGAATAAAGGTTAAACCATCGTTTTTGTTCCAGCAATTCGTAATAAAACTCCTGCTTCTTATGAGAGCTATACTATTGATTTAAAGGGTTTCTTTTAACTAATAGATAAAAAATTCCTTTTAGTATGAACATCATCTAAAATATAGTATTTAAAAATGGGTTTAAAATTGATCTTAAAATCTTTTAAAAAATTGAACAACTAAACTTTCGAGTGCTGACTTTTGGACTAAATACAAGCTGAATGGAACAAGACCGTGCATTGTGATTAAAAGAGTAATTGGTGAAAAGCCTGTAAAAATTATAATAGAGTCGAACATTTCCAAAAGGTCTTGATGGAAAAAACTTAATAAAAAGCTTTATAAAGGCAACGACATTTTTATTGTGAAAACATGTTTCGGCAGCTCAACTGCCATCATCAGTGCATATAATTACACAGCCGTATTGAAATTTTATAGTGAGTTACATTAGTATACTTAACAGTTGTCAAAATTTGTTTCCGTTCATTTCATGTTAATGCAGTTCACCATAAATTTTCATCTTCGATGATGTGATTTCTTGCAGTCAAATATTTATTTTGATTGACAATTTAATACATTTCATTATGCGTAAGTTTTTGGCTTTCGTTTTTTTTCCTTATTTCATTTTCCTTTCATTCAACTTTACTGATCTAATAATTTAATGAACGAGTAGCTGCACCGGCTTTATTTAGAAAACACTAAAAACTTCTAGAAAAAAGTCCATAAACAAGTTAATAACATCCTTAGCTTTAAAAACTATTAAAGGAAATATTGGTATCATAATTATGATTGATCTTACATTTGTATTGATCATGTGCACTCACAAAGTGATCCACTTTTGAAATGGGCGTAACGTAAACAAACAAATCAATTATAGCTTTATTTGCTTTTGATGGAACAAATCCACAAGTTCGGCCTTACAATAAAGAGCAATTGAAAATAAAATAATATAAACGAACATAGAAGGTTGAAAGAACTAATTTATTTTTACAATTATTCTCGAGGGTTTAGTAGTAAAAGTTATACTACTTAAGGACTAGTGAGTAGTTTTAGCAGTAGTAATTGTATAGCTGTAGTATCAGTAGTAGTAATAGTGGTAGTAGTAATAGTAGTATATAGTAGTAGTATAGTAGTAATAGTAGTAGTAGTATTAGTAATAGTGGTAGTAGTAGTAGTGGTAGTAATAGTGGTGGTAGTAGTAGTAGTAGTAGTAGTAGTATAGTAGTAAATAGCAGTAGTAGCAGCAGTAGTAGTGGTAAAAAAGTAGTAGTATTAGTAGAAGCAGCAGTAAAACTAGTATTAAAGGAAGTATATTATTAATATCGTTACTATATTATTGTTATTTGTGGTAAGAGTAGTAACCGCGCTAGAATTAAAGTAGAAATAAGTAATAGTAAAAGTAACAGTAATAGTAATAGTATTAGTAATAGTATTAGTAATAGTATTAGTATTAGTAATAGTATTAGTAATAGTATTAGTAATAGTATTAGTAATAGTATTAGTAATAGTATTAGTAATAGTATTAGTAATAGTATTAGCAATACTATTAGCAATACTATTAGTAATAATAGCAGTTGCAGCAGTAGGAATGTTAGAAAAACTAGTAGCTGCAATATCTACCATTGTCACAAACAAATGATTTATTTGTGTTATAATAACGATATTAACTATCTAGAATCATGAAAATTTCTAGAAAAAAACTAAACTCATAAATGAAAAGAAACAGCATCCATACATCTTTGCTGCCTCAAAAGTCTCGAGTAAGTAAATATCTTTTTATACTCGATATTTTAATAATGTTTTTTTTTCAAGTAGTTGGCGCATCCTTGTAAGATCACCACCTTCTCTTTGATTGCAACTCTACTTCACGGTAACGCATAATTTAGGCACGAACACTGTAATTGCTCAAAGTGTTCGAAAAATTAACTTCCATATGTTATGATCTGTAAACATCTCACATACTATATACGATGTAACAGCCATGAGTGTGTCAACCAAAGACAAAACTTCATCATAGATGCATTAATTGTCGTAATTAAGTTACTGTTGTAGTTATTAGGCGCATTGATATTATCTTGTGAGGATTTGTTCAATAGAATATGCTACCATCCGCCACTCTATATTGATCTGTATATAGCAACTATCCTGCTATTTACTTCAAGTAAAAGTTATAAAAGGCAATCACATGACTACGAATCTCTTTATAATACTTTTTCAGCATCGTTGTTTTGCAACTGAATCTCGACTGTCGTTTTAGTTTTGTGTTAAGAATAAGTCAAATCTCGCTCAGCCTCAACCGCTGTTCCTTTTTTTTGAAGAAAGATTATTTCTTAAAAACGTTAACCTCATCAAGCACGTTCAATTTTTCAGGCAATAACAGCCTCAATGATTTCACTGATCCAATTCTTGTTACGAATACAGTGATCTCGCGGATTTGTAACTACTTTACAAACTTTCACTCATCTTTGTCCTGAGTTAAGCTGTATATTGATACGAAGAATCAATACTCGAAAGTGAAAACTGTTATAAAACATCTGTTTATGGGTATGTTCCCACGCTATTCCTATGATACATATTTCACACAGAAATCGCATATTCTCGTCATTTCTCGACATATCTTTTTTGACTGTTAAAGATGCCCAAACTATTTCCTTAATGCTATTAAAAATATGTTCGCGTGATTATTCTAGCATATACTCACATCACGAATGAATATGTTTTACCTCAACTGCAAGGCCAAGAGTTAACAACCAAATTTGACTTTGTATCTTATATCAGGGCAGTGTTTTAAGGGAGGGGGGGGGGGGGAAGACGTCGATCTAAACTAAAATGAATACGTTTTATGAAATGGATCTTAGCAAACTTGGGGCATATATTTCCTTAAAGATGCTTTGGGCATTGAGATTGTGAGCTGGAAAACAACGTGCGCATGTGCGTGAACTTAATCCGAACCCCAAACAGCTCTATTTTAACCAAGGTCCACTAAATACAGGGTGCGAAATTAACGTCGATTAGCCGGCTTTTACCGGCTACTTTGACTGTGGGCTGGTAAAAATGTCTCAAAAACACATTTAACCGGCCCGATAGCGCTTTTGAAATCCCAAAAAAATGCGATTCGGGAAAATATATCCAGATTGACCGGCTGAAAATTTTCTTACTTTCGTACCCTGAAATACTAATTATTTTATTCAAAATGGAGAGAACGCTTTAAAACTACACTGTGGATGAAAAATAAGTGAAAAGACAAAACCGACTCTTGTTTATTCGCTTGTGATAGTGCGAACACAAACGAATAGCTACAACAATTAAATTTGATTGACTTGGGGAAGGGATGGGGTAGGATGAGGTACAGGCCTTCATTTATATCGATCTTGTGTTCTAAAGTGTGGTAAGTTAAAATATGATAAGAACAACTCGTCTTTTAATCAACGTAAAAGATAGAAAACTCTTGAAACCAATTTTTATTGAAAGTCGCAGCATAAACAAGGATTCCATTATAAAAAACTGATCATTTTTTTGTTGTCCAATAAAAAGCAATTCAGTTGTTCAACACGTTTTAGGTGACAGAAGGAAAATGCATGGGTTTTGGTTTGTAAAAGTGCTGTTTTCAAAATACAGTCCCTAATTATTATAGATCATTTTTTTTAATAATAGAGTGAAAGTTCTTTCGGGTAGAATAGCTGGTCATGGCCAAATGACGTCACTCAAACTCTTCAGAATACAAAACTAATGAATGAATGACTGATACACTAAGTGAAAGAGAAGCTCGTCAGTGAACCAACATGATTAACAACTCTGAAATCTAAGTCAGAATTTGCAACCGAAAACAGCTGCTTCGTTCTATTTGGGAATCGTCAGTACGGTGTACAGTGGAACCCCGCTATAACGAGCCTCGCTATAACGAAGACCCCGTTATAAAGAACAACATTTGAAAGCCCGGCAGATTTACAGTAAAATATGTTGAAACGAACCCCGCTATAACGAA
>JAOEHV020365168.1:0-11021 GCA_025447995.2 Isaurus tuberculatus | reverse complement strand
AAACATTAAATCTATAATTCCGTTTTCATCAACTTCGGCAAACCGCGAAGCCATTGTTGCCAAAACAACATATTTTGTAAACCAGCGACCAATCAGCGCCAAGTAATTTTGCCCTCAATTAAAGAAAAAATCCCTCCCTCGCGAGCCAATCAGCACCGAGTAATTTTGCCTCTATGTTATAAACAGTGTAATCACTGGACCTCTAAGGCATGTTTAAAACTTTTTTATTGGTTTATTAATGTAATAAAACTTTCATCAAAATATTAAATGTTAATTAAGATCTTTTTAAAAGATATTTTATCATTTCACATAGAGCGTCTGATTTTTGCTACGAGGAAGAAAGCTACTAAGATTATAATTCCTCCTGCAGTTGCAGCTACTATAATAATCGGCAACACTTTTGATGCGTCCTCCATTTTAGCACCTGAACCTGAATTATTCTTGTCAACGGTCTGTGATGGCTGAAAAGATTTAAAAAAAAGTACGTTTTAGATAAAAAAGAGAACAAGCAAAATTAAAGTAAGAATTAAGCCGGGGTACTGTGGAAGTCTAAATCCAGTATCTGAAATATTTGAAAGAAATGGTAAAACTGTTGAAAGAGTTTAAAGTCGAAAGTTTCTTCGTCACTTCGTTGCGTGGAGTCGCTTTTCACTTACACTTAAAAAAACTATCTACATCGATGTTTTTTTTACCTACTAGGGGCTGATTTTAAACGTCTTAGGTATACTGGCTTTATTTATATGTAGATATGGTGAGATATGTAGAACTGTAGCAAGAAAATTCGGGAATGGAGCTTGATAGGAAGGCCTTGATCATGGTTCATTTACAGCAAATAATGTTTATCAACCATAAATACAAAAAAGAGAATTTTTTTTCCAAAAGATGTTGAAATTGATCTCTTCCGGTTATTCAGATTTTTCCAAACTGAATCGTCCATGAGAACTTCATTCAGATTGATATATGTAAAACAGATGGTAATGGTCAAAATATTGTATAAGATAATCCTCACTGTGTTAGTGGAAGCCTTTTATTGACTTATATTATTTATTATTTTCGATTTAACACAATCATCTGATCCTACTTTTGAGTATGTATATTTGATCAAGAAATACCTCAATAACAGTGGACGTGTTTGTTGGACGAATATCTTTATTACTGATTGAACTTGACGATGCTGGAGAGCTTGGCTCAATAACTGTTGTAGAAGGTAACTGAACAGTACTAGTTATGACTGTTCTACTGTTTTGATGAACCAAGCTGGATGTTGCCATGGCAATGTGTTTGTGAGCTGTGCTTGCGGAGACTGGAACAGTGTATTTCGCTATTGTAGTAGAGGCTATTATGTCACTATATGACACTGCTCTTGTAGGTTGAGAAACACTCGGAATCACAGAGTATGAGGGTGACACTGAGTTGTTTTGTACTGGTTTGGGGGCTTTGCCTGTAAGAAAGAAAAATTGATATAATTTAGAATGTGGTAGAGACCCACGATAATTGAGAAAATCACTTGCTTAAATCATGCACTTACATAACCGTGAAGATTGATCATAATGTTGTTGCTAGGGGGAGAACAGTGTGACCTCTTCTAGATTTCTTTAAAAGGAACCTCAGCTGTAAAACATTCTTAGAGTTAATTGAAAATCTCTCTTACCATATATCTATTTTTTACTGCAAAACTGATAATTATACATATTAGGGGAAAAACTGACTAATTTGAGTTGAACATTTTTTTTTTGTTTGCGCGCGGCCATCTTGGAAGTGACGTAACTTGGTTGTAGTGCCAGTCTCTAGTTGATACAATGGGAAAGAATGAGTAAAGAAACTGGCACTGCAACCAAGTTACGTCGCACTCAAGATGGCCGCGCGCACACAAAAAAAATGTTCAAATCAAATTAGTCTGCTTTTACCCTAATATGTATAATTATCAGTTTTAAGTAGAAAATAGATATATGGAAAGAGAGGTTTTCAATTAACTCTTAGAATGTTTACAATGGAGGTTCCCTTTAACCTTATACCTTATAGAGAAAATGAACGATGCGCTTTATTATCGCGAACTTTAAATAAATTGCTTTAACTTAGTACTTTTACCTTACGTCGATTTTAGTTGATATCTTGTCAACGGTCTGTTGATCTATTCTAAGCACTTTAAGGATTGGAAATGGAATTTTTCCTCTTTAGAAAATTCTATATATTGCGACAAATTCGCGTTAAAGAAAGTTATGCTAATTTTTAGAAAATTCGTACAAGCGTCTTCGAACTACACTTAACCCCGATAATTTGTTTTCGACCACTTCGATTTTCTTCCCTCCTCAAAAATTAACGCTAGTTTATGTCGTCTGGTTTAGCTTTTTTATAACTAAGCATGCGTGGTACGATTATATTCAGAACGAAAGATTCGATTTCGGCTTGCAAACCAATTCAGCCTCGCTTCCATACAGACATTAGATAAACAGCGTACTCCTATGTCTTCTTTTCTCATTCTATGTTCGCTGCAAATTCATTCTCCAGTGATAGTAAGTTTAAAAGCACAACCGTAGCTTTGAAAATTGTACAAGCTATTTCTTTTTAAAATTATGGTTGCAATCATCGTCAAACGCTCACAGCATTTACCTTTTCATAGGAAATTTTTAGTGCATAAGGCTTGATTCAGAGTTCCCGTTTAAATTCATTTTAATGGGACTTGATATGATTATAGCTTTATCATTATTTCCAGAATTTTCACCATTATTATGCATACAAAAAACATGGAGGTCTCGTGTCTAGCGAACGAAGATAAAGTACTTACAGTCTACGTGCCCTTGTAGCTTGATCAATAAACATGGTTTGTCCCCGGTCCCTCTCACACGACAGCCTGGGGTAAACGCAAGCTTAATAACTCGTCCATAGAAGTGTTGCGGAGGAGTACTTCCGGATATCTGTTCGGTTATAAAAATCAGGAACATTAATGAAAATTGCGTGCTACTCACATACTACGGGTTAATCAGGAATTTTGGTTTTTTTTATCTTATCTCGATCTATGGTGGCTATGAAACAAAATACATTTTCTGAAGTTGATTTCTTGGAAGAAGTGAAAAGTTTGGTAAGCTATATACTGTTTTTTAAACAGTCGGGGTTATAGTGTTCTGTTCTGTATGCAGTGAGTTCACGGTTGAAAGGAACCCAAAATATATTGTTCTCGCCTCTCCTATCTAAGATTCAAAACACCAAAACCAAGACACTTGAAGCAGAACTTCTACTTTTTCCTGTACAAGTTATTCTAGAATGGATTCATTCCATTGTTCAATCTTGTTCTGATACATGTAAACTGGAAACGAATTCGGTTTCAAATTGAAAATGTCATAGCTTAAAGTCTTGTACAAGTGACACATGTGCATGAATTTCAAGATTGCGAAAAACAAGATATTTACTACTTGCTACTTCTTATACTTTTCTGAAACTTTAACTTCAATCATTAGACATTTACTATATAGGTATAACGAGTAAATATACGGAAATTCATAGATGCGATTCCCATCTGGAGCTCATATCTTGTCATATCCGTATGGATATGCTCAAAGGCTCATTACAATAATCATGCAGTTTACTCCCAGCGGACCAAAAGCACATATATTTAGGCGCCTCTGGTCCATGTATGCTGGTACTCATTTACCTATCTCAGAAGGATGGAAAGCTGAGTGAGCTTTAGTGGGAAAGAAGGTTAACCAAATGTTCAACCCTCGACCATGCTGGGGATTAAACCCGGGACCTTAGGGTTGGGAGGCAGAGATCTTACCACTGCGCCAACCACTGTGCCGTCAAAGTTTGGGCACATAAGTCCTAATTCAATTTTAAACAATTTTGAACTGTTAAATGGAAAGAATAGCGGAAGCAGAAACAAACCTTAACATACAAAAACCTCCTTCCGTTTTGACGATAAACCTTGAAGAGCTTTGATGGTGCTTGTGTTCCGTGTTTAAGAGACGCCCATGTTCCATTACAACACCGGTATTTGCAAGCGATCATATCCACATCACATTTCTGTCCTGGTTTTTCATCAAGTCCAATGATGCTCGTTAAGCTGCCTCCACCAACACTAAGAGTTGATATTTGACTGTCTCTCTCGGTCAAAAGTCTTACGGCACATTCTATGTAGAGGAATTCAAAAGAAACTTTAATATTAGAGCTACAGTATAATATCTACATTAGATGAGCTATCATCATATCTTACCACTATCATCAAACCATCATCATCGAACACATGATGTAATTATTTGGTTGAAATGGTTTATCGTTGCTGTAACAAAGAAGAGTAGTAAGGACGTTATGAGCGATGGAACTTCGTCAGAGCATCAGAGCTATGTCTCGAATCGTTAGCTTTATACTATTGTTTCTTCAATAATTAACTTACTTGCTCGCCGTCGCACTTCAAAAGTGTTTTTAAACACTCTTCAATAATTATAAGTAACATAATCGAGTTCTGATTTGACACGATGGGAAAAATTGCTACGTCGATGTATTGGGAGCGCGAATTAATTCACCTGAATTCGAATAAATTCTCGTTCTATAAAACTTTTAAACTTTACTACATTTCTTTGCCACTTGCTCGGATGAATGACTTCGTTGAGCTCAACATGGTTCTTAGCTTCTGTAGTTCTGTGCTGAGGACTTTTACGTCATCAATTTAAAGCACACTGGCTCAATGTATTGAACTTTGATCAAACTTGGTACCGGCTGAACGACCAGTCGTTAGTCCGTACAGCCTAGACCGCATAGAACACTTAGTATCAGACAACTAATTGAACAACAATTAGCAAATATCTTATCACAAAATGCGTTTATTTTGTTCATGCGTTTGTTATTATGATAGATACTAAACTTTTACACAAAAAATCCAGAAATATATTCAGCATTTTACTGCTACAAATCATCAATCATCGTTTGCAGCGCGCCTGATCAAAGCTTAGTTTTTCAAACGAAAAATTAGCATAATCTGCAGCGCTATATATATGTTTACGTTTTGTTCAAAAAATTGAGCTATCTCGACCCGAGAAAGCAGCCTACAAGCACAATGAACGTATTATGGGTTGTGTCAAACACAACTGGTTCAACCAATGCACGAAAGGACTGTTACTGCTATATATTACTGTAGGCCTGTGACTGCAAGTCTTCTCTAAAATTGCGCATTATTTTTACTAAAGCTTTCAATCATTTGTTATAATCATGCCTTTTGATGTTTTTCAGTGTAAAGAGATAAGAGAAATGATATCATTTTCGATATCAGTGTAACCACAACATAAAACTTGAGATTAAAAATAATGAGCTTGTGCTAAGTAAGAAGAAGTGATTCTGCTATCGAAAAAATAACTGCACGTCTTCGTTAGAATTACGCACTCTAAATAAATAATAAATAACTTTATTAGCATTCCACGTGATGGCTATTCTATGCTAACAGCTCGATCAACGAAGTCGGACCGAAGGCATATATAGGCGCTTCTGGACCATGCGGTGATCTCGGAACCATGCTTGACCTCGGCGCACAGCTTCAAAGGAGGGAGGAAAACCGGAGTAACCGGCGAAAAACCCTCGGAGTCAGATAGAGATTGACAAATCTCAGCCCACGTGCGGAGTCTGAGAGTCGATTCCGGGTCGCAGAGGTTGGAAGCACGAATGATGACCACTACGCCAACCTGACTATACCCTGACTCCCTATTTCATAAGATTTTACAAACTTTACATGTTTAAGCCTTTTGATGTTTATCAATGTAAAAGGATAAGATAACTAATATCATTTTCGATTCCATTGAAAGGAAGGCATCAAACTCTAAATTGATAATGTAGTATCAACTAAAAGTAAGTGATGCAAAGTGATTCAACCGTTCAAGAAAATAGCTGCACGTCTTATCAAAAATTACGCACTTTAACTATATAATATTTAAAACAATTGACATATTTGAGTCTTTTGATGTTTTTAAATAAATCAATAGGAGAGCTAATACCATTTCAATATCAATGAAAGAGCTAGAGAGAAGTTTGACGATTGTAAAAGAAGACATTTACAGTTTTTAATTATGTTTTTTTTTATCTCAATTGAAGTCTTTTAGATGGTTTCAGGATATCTGTTTTTTTAACTCCTTCGTAATTTTTTCAAAGTTTGTGTGGAAGCAGGCACGTTTTTGTTTTGTTTTGTTTTCTGAATACACAATTATTATGTTTTTTTAAGCCAATATAATCTGTTTCTCTATTCCTGTTTCATCTGTATAAACATTGTTTATATATATCAACTGTCTATTTTAAATATTTTTTTAATATTGTGTTTTAGCTTTGTTTTACTATATAACAAAAGTAACAAAAGATTGCTCAATCTTTTTAAATCTACCATTATGTAGGACAAATATCAGCTAGCTTTGCATCATATATCAACGAACTAAATTCTTCAATCCTTCAATCCAAGATGTTTGCATGCAGTGTTACATGTAAATTGCATATTCAGATTTGTCAAATTTGTGAATATCTATGGTGGCCGATCGCTATCATTCAATTTTTGACATTTAATTCAAAAAATATATCTTAAGTATTATTTTGAATTAATGGCAAAAATTGAATGATAGCGATCGGCCACCATAAATATCTAATACATTTAATTAGGGATCTTGAGGCTTTTAAAAAAAAAATTAAAGATTTTTAACAAGCATTCCTTCGTTTTTCACACTATATGCAAATCCACCATTGTCATGTGATTCGCAGTCTTTTTTCGTGAGACTTGAAAAATATTGTTTGGGTGCTCAAATATCAAACATCATGCTAGTTTCTTTTTACCATCCCGGCAGTGTATTTGATTTTATCAATAACATGCTCCTTTTGTTTCTTATTTTAATAAAACGATTTTGTGTAATGCAAATGTCTAGCACCAACATATAGGAAGAGAAAAGAAACGTATACAATGTACAGTTTTAAAAAAAGCCATTGAAATTAATCTTTAAAGATTTTGTAGTTAAAATTCTTCTTTCCAAAGTTAAAAACCCCAACTGGTAGAAAGCAAAACAGTTGGCGTTTTTCCTATTAAAGTGACTATAATTTGTCTCCGGGTTAAGGTAAAATTCAAACAGTAATTTCTTTACAATGAAAGGTTTGCTTTGCTTACAATCACTGCTCAGAATTTCCAACAATAATAACTTGTTAACCCAAAATTGCCAAGCCAAGTCGGTTTATGAATCGTAAAAAACACGAGCATGAGTTAAAAACGTAACCCTGGGTTAGTGCTAATCGGCCTTTGAACAACCGGGCCCAGAGTGGGATTTAAGCCCTGGTCGACCGCATTCAGATTCGGCGCCTCCAGCCACTGTACCAAAGGATCTTATAGTGCCACGTGTCCTTAGAACAGTTTTGCTAAGCTTAGTTGAGGTTTTATGAGTAGGTAGTGGGCGAGAAGTGGGCATGATCGAGAAGTGTTTTTGTTGTTGTAATATCATTTAACCAACCACAATCTTCTAATATTCTTTGGTTTAATTGTATTTTGCTTAGATAAGCACAACTAAGAATTTCGCTTATTGAAGAACTTCTTTTGTAAATAATATACGTAACAAAACAAAATACACGAACATACTAAATGGGATACGAGATCATTTTCAACGCGATGTACCATAAAATGCTATTTGACAGACAAATTATGTAAAACACTTGCGTTAGTAACTTGAATAATCAGTCCATAGGGCGTTTCTTAGGAAAATCAAACGATTACTTAGGTTTATACATTAAACGTATACATGACAGAATAAAATACACGATAATACTTTAACGAATGTATATCGAACTATATGTTTTATAAAAATGCTATTTTATAGAGAAAGCATGCGAAATTCACAAAAACTCACATTAGTATAGTTTTTACACTTTTTACAGCAAATTGAACTATAATTATTACTGGTGATCGACCCACTTAGCTATGCAAAGACAAATACAAATATTTTCCTTGGTTAAGCAATATACAGTATATGTGTTTAAACCTTAAACATGCCGGACTGAATTTTAAACCTTTCTCCCCCAAAAATAAGAAAAAAGATAATCAGATAAATTTTAACATAAAAATGTAACTGGCGGTTTATAACAAAAACGGCGTTGATAAAAATAGGCCTCTGTGTACGATAAAGACAACAATAAAAAAAGCTTAATAATAAGAGTTGTAATAACTAAAATTCTAATAACATTAATAAGGATGGTAAAGTTCAAAAGGTTTTATCATTATCTCATTAGTTCATTATACTAAGAATTATGAGTTTTGGAACACTTATTTCTGAGAAAATTGCTCCTTTAATTAAACGATTAAGAAATTATGTCTGTGGCAATAGCTGAACAGTTTAGACACCAATTATTACCATAAAGTTAAAAAAAGGTTATGTTATAGAAAAGGACTGCGCGGGAATTTTTCCATTCGTTTTTGTCACTTCCTACGAACTTAAGATGTTGCTGTGCTTTTTGTTGTTGCTTTTCCTTTTAATGTTTTTGTTTTTGTCATTATTTTATTCATAGTTAATATATGTGCTTTACAGATTTATTTATTGTGAAGGTTATTGAAATATCTATACGCCATATGCAGATGAGATTTTTTTCTTCCAAAAAACAAAAATGTTTTTAACAATTAGTAAAAATGGCAACCTTCCTAAGATCAAAAGAAAGTTTTTTTAAAAACACCTTTAATAATTTTGCATTTTAACTTACTTGCTTTGTATCGAAGCCATCTGTCGTCAACACATTTCCATTTTTTTCCAGTAGCTGATGAGAAAGTTCCTTTATCTTGCGGACATTTACATTTACAGTTAACGTTGTCAAAGTTTACAGCGTCATAATCTCCGCATGTTGTGCCGTTATTTTTGCACAAAGGCTCCGGGATCACAAAATTATCGCCGAAGACAGAAAAGTTACGATAAATTGAGTAGTGATTTGTAATAGTTCCACTGACGAATACTGACAAATTAAGAATATACAAGCAATACGTAAAATAATCCATAGTATTTCCAAACATTAAAAAAGTTATCTTCAAAGTATCACTTGTAATCGGGCAAGGGTGAGTGATTGCATTTCAGAAATAAATAACTCAAATTTCAAAGGAAAAAATACAATGCATGAGTGGCTTAGACATCACAAGGAGACCTCAGCGCGCATTTTTGAATACTTAATAATATTCAAACAAATATAAAACCACAACGTTGCGGAAATTGTAAACAGTACTTTAAATAACTTGAGGTTAATTGAGACATATTAAGATGTTGAATGAGAATCCTTCGAGCTTTTCGTCAATTATTTTTAAGTGTGTACTCAAAATAGATAAAAAAAACAAAAAGCGTAAGTTCTTACGCACGTTCCACATCTAGAAAACAACTAACATCATAAATAGCGTTTTTTATTTCATTTTATTTTGTTCCGTTTTTACTTATTTTAAAACTTTTTGACTTTTTCTTTGGTATAAGCCATTTATCTACATACCACATCTAAGATAATAAGGAAACAAAGACAATTATATCTTGAAGTTAGAAATATTGGTTTTCATAAGTTTTGTTTCTACGAGTCGCATATTCTTCAAGTGTTTTATTCAAGGGTAAAAAGAGCGCGGCAAAAAAAGCTTTCAAAGAGTTTTTGGGTTTTTCGTTCTTCTACAGAAAAAAGTTAAACATTTTTGCTATACTTTTGTAAACATTTGCAAAATTAGCCATCATATTTTTATATATGTATATATAAATATATATATATATTTTTTCTGAAAATTATTTCATCTTTAAATAAGCAGGAAGATTGCTGAAATATTGCGTCAACCAAAGTTTCTTGTTTCTAGACAAAAATTGAACATATTAACATAAGTCTAAGATCAAATGACTTTAATTTACAAAATTTTGAAATGATTTGAATTCTTTCTTCAAGTAAATATTACCAATAAAGCAAGTTCAAAATCTTGTTCTAAGAAGGAATATATTCATTATAAAAAATCAAAAGCTCGAGAAACATAGAGATTAAGTATTATTGGGTATGATATATGAATGCTATGATCAGTAAGTTTGAGCTCGTGCTCCAATTTATTTCAAAATATATAATTTAAATAGTTTTTAATTGCATTTAATTTTTATTTAAGTTGTTTCAAGTTATTCTTAGCTGTCAAGCTCTAAACTTTTATCTTACGGTGAAAATTGTTGGTATATTCATACAAAAAATATTTTTAGAATCACCATCCATATTGATGTACTAAAATAAAAGTCTAAATATTTGAGTCGATCCGCTTCCAATTCATGATGCCTGATATTGAAAAATTATATAATCTTTAAATGTTTTTTCTTAATGCCACTTTAAAGCTTTACATCAAAAAATCCCCACATTTCTATGTTAATAAAGCTAGCTGAGCCCTTTCATGAGATATTTTAACTTCCCCTTTCCGGAACACTAATCCGTTGCAGGTTAGTATCCGCAGAAGCATGTGTACACTCATTTTGTCGATGTAAAGCTCTTTCAGCTTTAGCGAGACGAAGGTCGCATATGTGTTCAAATCTTGGCAGAACTTTAATGAACCCAGAACATTTAGTTCAGTGGAACTGAGGCAGAGCACTTGCAAACTGCGACGAAAACTCTAGACTCTATGCTAGTAGAAAATTCTGTGACAATATTTGCCTTATAGTTCTCAGATAGATGAAATACTAGATATTTGTGAAATTTAATAACACATGAAAACAGCTTTTGGGCACACAGGCGTTCTTGAAAATGATTAAATGTGCTCAAATTACTTTGTGGAACAATTATAAAAAAGTTTTAATGAACAGGAGAAGAGGTAAAGGTCAAAGATTAAAGGCAACAATTAAGACTTAGCATACGCGGCTGTAACAAAGGATCGCAGACACTCAGGTCAATTAAGGCATGGGTCACCGTTGGCGCTGTCACTGAAAACAGTTTTTTTGCAATTAATCGGCTGTTTCTTAGCCAATTTTATTGATGTTGGTATCAAAATGTTCAGAAAATTAAGCTTTATATTTCAAAAGAAATTTTAGATTTTTTTGCATTTTCTA
>JAOEHV020364973.1:0-11024 GCA_025447995.2 Isaurus tuberculatus | reverse complement strand
GTTCAGTAATAGATCACAGATGACGTCAAACTGTGGTAAGAACATCAGTGACACACTCGGCTAACGCCTCGTGTGCCCCTTTTTTGTTCTTACCACAGTTTGACGTCATTCTGTGATCTATTACTGAACAGACGAACGCTAACATAGAATCTATTTGTTAATTAGATTTCTCTTATTTGTTTTGTTCGCACTTTACGGCTAATTTGTCGAGATCGCAGTCAGTAAAATATACAGTCATTCTAAATCGGTCCTTCCATTTTGAAAATGAATACTAAATCGCAACTGCAGTTGTATTTTTTATATTGTTTGTTAGTTTTTAGAGTTGGTGGGGAATCGGTAGGGACCAAGCAAAGAAATTCTTCTTTTGTTTAACTTGACTTTTACAATTTTTTAATAGAAGTAGAAGTCTTAAAAAAGTAAATCACACACTTTTAAATAAAAGCAAGCAAGTGACATCATTGGATAAAGATCGATGTTCTTCCTCAAAAAATTGGATTAGTAAGGAGTGATCAAGTCAACGCTTATTTTTAGTTTTTATTCTTAATGTTAAACGGAAGCTAGCGTAACCTAGTTTAGGGTTAAGTATAGGAAAGAAATGGGTTATTTGTCTCTGAGAAAATGAAAATGAACTCATCAAAAGTCTTGTCAGGAATCTTGATTAGAAAACTCGTATACCGCAGTTTCCTTAACAATCGTACTTGACATCCACGGTATAGTTTCTCGAGTGTTTGGACCAAAGAAGGGTCGGTCAAGTGGAAGTCCCGTTAGCTCGGATGGTCAGGGTTCCAGCCAACCTAAGACATCTGTTTCAATTAACGCTGTGCTTGTAACAGACAGGGCCAATGGAGAGATGCGAGTAATACCAACACCTTCGACTACTGCGGTTAGTTAACATTTTGCTCGGAAACCTTTAACTCCAGCGCCTGTATCAAGGGCCGAATAAATAAAAGGCGCTTTTCAAGTGCTTATGGCTGCTGTAATTAGACGCAGAAACAAGTTAAAAATCTCAAAAAATTTATAACCAACCTAAATTTATTGAGAATACCGTTGAAGGCTGGTTTAGTTTAGAATCTTTCATCTGTGTATTCTAACCAATATAAGCCAGGGTCACGAGCTAATTCTTTGCAGTTTATAACACTTGCATTTAATTTGTAGTTGAAATTTTTAGAATACTGAAACAATTAGTTATTAAAAAATTCATTCTTATACATATATATGCATATTAAGTCGAAATTGCTAACTGTGGTGGTGAAACCTTGTTGCCTACCTCTTATCAAATCAATCAAAGGGCGTAATACTTCCGTGTCAAACGAGCATAAAGATGCATGATTGTTGATAGATGAAACTTGGACAAGGTTTTCATGTTACCATTAAATCTCTCAAGAGATTACTTGTTCATGGTAATGGGTGACCTAAAAAATGTTTTCGATTACGTCACATTTTTGCCACAAAATCGAGCTTTAAATTTTTCGCGCCAGCCACGCCCAACGAAGATGACCGGGTGTTGCTAAGTCTGGGCCCAGAACAGGCCGTGACGTCACTTCAGGAATTGCCGACTCTTCATTTGAGTGTTTCAATGTGTTTCCATACAAACCCGATCATTTTTAGATTTGTTTAAGCCAAAAACTGATCGGGTTTGTATGGAAATACAATGAAAATACTGAAAAAAATGGCGGGAAGAGTAGACGATTCCTGAAGTGACGTCCCGGCCCGGTTCTGGACCCAGACTTAGCAATTCCCGCGGTCATCTTCGTTGAGCGTGGCCGGCGCGGGAACTTTAAAGCTCGATTTTGTGGCAAAAATGTGACGTAAACGAAATTTTTTTTAGAATATTTGTCTGCGCATTCTAAAGATATCAAAATCGAAAAAAAAATTTTTGCCAGATAGACACTTTAACAAACTTTTTCAGGTGCCGTTTGTACTAATGGAAGATGATGAGGAAGAAAGTATTCACACATTTGACAACATAGGGGATAATAGTGTCGCTCAAAAACGTGAAGATATCCACGAACAAACCAATCTTATGGTACAGGTAAAGGTTTCAACCTAGAGTTGATTAAATCCTGCAATCTAACTACTTGCAGACGTACTTCAATAGCTTTCAATTAGGGGTCTAAAGACACTTAACATTAAGAGAATTAAAATTCCAAATGTTGTTTTTGAGTGAGGTCTATTGCTACAATAAAATGTAGAGTACTGAAATACTCTGGTGAGACCAAAGATCGGCGAAAGCCCTGAAGATATAGATTTTAGAACTGTTTTTAGATCGATTCTAAGAGTACTTTAATATATTTCAAAACATTATTTACAGAAGTATAGGTGTACTTTGCAAATTACGTCATTATGTAACTCCAAAAGTACTTACCCAATTATATTATTCCCTCATTTATCCCCACCTAATCTATGGTATCACTGTATGGGGTAATACCTATAGAAGTACTTTACAATCTCTGTTTTTACTACAAAAAAAGCCCTTCGTATAATTACTTATTCTAAATTTGATGAGCATACAAGTCCAATGTTTAAACAGCTTGGTATCCTGAAATTACACGACTTAACAGCTCTTCATAATGCCCTACTAATGTACAATTTTTATACAAAAAACCTTCCAGCTGCCTTTGATAATTTTTTCATTTTAGCTAGAGAAAGGCATATTTATAATACTAGACATGCCTCTAGAGATTCATTTTGTATCCCTAAAATTAGGACAAATTATGAAAAATTCTCGCTTCGCTATCAAGGACCAAAAGTCTGGAACAACATAGACATTTTGATTAAAAACTCACCTATAACAGTTTTTAAAGCAAAATTCATTGCTAATGTTCTTAATTTGTATTACTTTAAAACTAAAATTGAAAAATGCATAATTATGTATTCTGTATACATAACTATGTATTCTTTATACATATATCTACGAATAAGCATAACCATTTTGTATTTTGTATATTATGTTTAAATGAATGTAATGTGTTTGTATAATCATATTTGTATAGTATCGTAAGCAGTCAATAATTCCTATTTTAAAGTTTCATTGTACCAATTAATTCCTGACCTCGCAATGCCTCAAATAGTTTGTTGGGATATCTGACCTGTTTAATGATAAGTTATTTCAGATATCCCGTACCACTGGTCTTGACTAATATACTTTAGAATTAAAAATATTAAAATTGTAATTTATAAATGGTACAAATAATAAACTTGACTTGACTTGACTTAGAAATAATGTATCATTTAAATTTCATTTGAATCCAGACCATCAATTTCCTTGACAGTTTTAGAGATTTGCTTTAAAAAAGCTCCCGTTTTGTGTTTTTGCACATTTATAGCCAGAAATGAGCGAGTGGGCGACTCCAAATACATCTGCATCTGAACCAACACAGATATCTGGTAATTCTCCTGCAGTAGTAGTATGCGGAAGAAAAACAGCGACCACCCCCAGTGCACGTGCAGAACTACCTTGCCACGATGCTGTTCAGGAAGTGACGTCATCACAATTGCTTCCATCAAGCAACGCCATGCCGAATGAAAATATTGAACCATACGGGAAGCCTATATCTTATTCCTCAGCCGACGATAATCCTTCGACCCGAAAAGTAAGATTTAACCAAGATTCTGATTTCCGCCGTACTGATTCATCTGTCACGGCCAAAAACGGTGTCTCTAAATCCAGAGACACCTTGCGTGGAGTCGACAGGAATTCTGAGCGTCCCGCTTTGGCTGACTGGAGTACAGACGATGCTGAGACAAATAGTTTTGGGAAAAAGAACATGGAAGCAAAGAAAGTAAGAAGAAAGCGAACAAAACCAGCGCTCTCCATTACTAAGGTCTCCACGGTAAGAAAGTTTGGGAAAATAAATACTACTTATTAACCGAGAGTGAGGTCATTACAGGGAAATGTCAGACCGAGGACAACAAGACAGAGGTCTGAGATTTCCCTGTAATGATAGAACGGACGAGGTTAATAAGTTATTTATTATATGGCCTTTAATCTATTTTCGGAAGAAAACGAAAAAGACACCAAAAGTTAATTTCCATTTTCGCTTGTGCGCGCGCGCTCATTTCAAACGATGTTCAATCAGCCGAATCGGCAGTCGTCACAAAAAACAAGCAAAAATGATTTTCTCAAAAAAAAATATCTCATAATGACCGGTCATTACGGGGAAATCTTGCCCTCCCACCAGCCAATCAGATTGCAGGAAACTATCTAGCCATATAATAAAGCTTCTTACGTACCGCTCCCTTGGGTTAGGGTTCGAATGAAAACTGGGATGGTGTCAGTTGGTTGTTTTTCTGAAACCAAGATCAATCTGAACGTGACATTCCATAGGGTAAATAGGGTTGTTCCATGGTTAGACCCGTTCACACAAGGCTAGTTACCCCTATCAACCAGGTTATCTCGGAACGAGCCAAATTTCCATGTCATCTTTTTTTATGGCAAAACTGGGACATCCACCTGCGGGGGAGATAAATCGGCGTATATGTTTGACTCAGTCTGTAAGGTAGGGATAGCCCGGGCTTAGAGTGGTCGTGTTCTATTTAAACGAGTAGCTCCTACACTCGGAAGATAGAAACAACTTTCAAATGTACGCATGCGTATTACTCAAGCGTGGTTACAAGCATATATAATCCCAAATAACTCGAAGTCTGCATGATTTTGCATATGAAATCGGGCTGGTTTTGGCCCTATCCCCGGGATAACCTTGCTTCCCCAGGATAACCTTGCTTCCCCAGGAACGTCGGGTGCATGTGAACAGGTATTCAGATGTACTTAAACAACTGCAAATCACAAGTATTGGCAGCACAAGTGTGCTTGTATCTCGTACTTGCAGCCACTAATCATTAGCGTATTCTATTTATTTAAACACTTTATTTGAACAAAGTTTACGAGCAAGAAATTATTCTTAAATGAGTACGAAATTTGCCTCAAAATGCTAGAAATGGCCATTTTAGAGACTCCAAAAATTTATGGGGTGGCATGCCCCAAGCCCCCCCTAAAAAACTCGCGCCATTGGCGCTCGGTGTGCCCTCTCCCCCCTCTTCACATTCCTAGATCTGCCCCTTCTAATATGGGCACTAAGACCACGTTGATAGCGGGTATTTCCCTTAAATGTACTGCAAATAAAAGTGAGCCTGATGTTAACAGCCACGGACATCTGTTTCGGTTTTTACGTCCTCAAAAATTCATAACTAACAATTAAGCTCGGGCTCAGTTTTAAACTGAGCTAATAACAATTTATCAAGAAGAATTTTTTGTTCGTGAAAGATGCTCGTGTAAATGCATATTAAAAGCGTAAAAACGCGCTTTTGTTTCTATAATCTACTCACGTCAATCTTTTAAAAAACAAATTTATACATTCGCACCTTTTAATTAGCGTGGCTGTTACAAAATATCTAGCGCTTTTTAATGGAAGTAAGTTCTAATGTAATCGTCTTTCGTCCTTAATCTTTAAAAAACTCGTTCAAATTGTTGAACATATTATCATTGAGAAACCGCAACGTTTTCGTAAGAAAAAATTTAACAAGATATTGTTCGAAATGCTTCAAATAGCAGCAAAACACGTGGAGGAGATGAACAATTAATCTTTAATTAAAAACAACCCGAAGCAATGTCACTAAAAAACTTTGAGATCGTAAATTCGGTTCATGGAAACACAATCGCTATTGCTTGTTTCTTTTGTGTATTTCTTTTAATATGCGTGTTTATAATGCGTTTCTTATCTTCTCAGCCTTTGCACGAACAGAGGAAATCAAGTGACACGTATACCTCTGCAGAAGAACAAAAATTCGTTGATAGGAGTGTTAATTGTGCGACTAAAACCACGATACCAACCAAAACAAAGCCTTACAGCGAATCAGTAAAGAAGAAAGTGTTTTCATTATCCCAGGGTAACAAATTCCAAAGATCTCCAAGGTGTAATGTAAGTAACTAAAGTCCGGAACTTCAGGGATCTTTCTCCTGTTTTACGGTTTAATGTTTATTTGATGAGATATTGGAATATACTTGTTGTATCACTGCATTAATTATTCCAGCTTACGGTGTGAACACACGGTCAGTCGCACAGACCATTACAAAAATCTGAATAGAACTTCAGTTTCCTAAAAATCGCTATTGTACAGCAATGCAAAGAAAAAAAATGCTAAAAAACTGCTCTTTGAAAATTTAGTTAAGAGTTGTTCTGATTGATTATGAAGATGATAAATACAGTACAGAGCCTTTCTGATAATACTAGTTGTGACACACATGTATTAGGGTTTTTAAAAAAGAGGACGAGAATAGTCAAGAACAACAGCCTTGATTACTCAATATGTTAGCTTCCATTAAAATACACCAAGCTGATTACCTGCTTTCCGTCCTATCCACCGATAAACGAGTTTTCAAGATAAAGAGCTGAAGCAAGGACGACGAGGACGGCTACGAAAACGCCATGAAACAATAGTCTTAATGAACAAAAACAATGGCTCTGCACGCCCCGCACGTGAGTTTTACAATTTGGTGCATTTCTTAGTCGTTCTCGTCCTGACAACGACGTTAATTGGGCAAAATTTGAGATTTTGAGGAGGACGCGTGCAGCTGAAGATGAACTTTCAATTTTCTCTACAAACACTGACCACACCGTTCATACCAATTTCATTCATGCAATGTTGATACACACTAGTAAGAGGAATAATATTTTTTGACAACGTTCTCGTAGCCGTCGTCGTCGTCCTTGCTTAAGGTCTCTATTGTTCATCGCCCCTGCTTTATACCACACGACGTTAGGTAACTAAAGAACCCAAGAAAAATAGAATTGAGTTTGAAAATCGGTAACGTGAGTCAAGAGGAGAATATTTTGAGTCTAAACATACTGCTTTTGAGAAAGTATCGTGGCATTAAAAACTCTTAAAAATGCAGGATGGTTTGCTAAGTATTTGAAGAGCCATTAATTCTTTATAAATATTCCATTATATCGCAGAAAAGTTCTTAACATTTTGTTTTTGTGTTTTCGATGAAGCTTGATTTTCAAAGCACTACAAAAATTGGTAACTTTTGTTTTTGAAAATCAAGGAAGTATGTGAAAAAGGTTCCATTATGCGCCGTTAAACCGTGGACTTTTTTCTCTCGACGTGAACGTAAAAATAATACACAGGTTTCGTATTGGAAATTTCAAAACTAGCTCTAAAAAATTCTGAAAGCTGAAAACAGCTCAGACAGCTTACACATAGTGGTCTTTAATAACCTTGAAAGTCTGGTATGTCTCTGGGAGACCTTTAAAATTTTTAAAACGTTTTTGAATTGTCAACGAAAGAGGCTTTGAAACAGAATAAATGTCTTTGAATGATTTTTGAATTCAGTTTTTTTTCGATTTTCGATTTAATAAAGGTATGCCGAGTTAGAGAGCTAACAAGTTATGGATAGTTTAATTACTTATTACGCCAAAAAGGCTTTGATTTCGTCGCTTTATTTGGCCAGCTAAATCCTTTTACGAGCCTAGTGGCCCATGGGGCCCGCGCTTATCTCCGGTTTCTGTAGTGTTTAGCGGATGAGAATCATTGACTCCCCCTGGACGGGACACTAATCCATCGCAGGTTAGCTCCCAGCCGAGGCTGGTACTCATTTACCGACCTCGTAAGGATGGAAAGCTGAGTAAGCCTTGACGGAAAAGAAGGTCATTCAAATGTTCAAATTTCGGCAGAGCTGAGGAATCGAATCTGGGACCTTGTGGTTGGAAGGCAAAGATCTTACCAACAGCGCCAACCACGCCGCCCTGGCAGGTTCTGTCAAATACTGTATGTTTAAGGTCTGAACTTGGCACGTGTTGTATTTTCAAGCTCGTATTCTAACATAAACGGATTTAAAAAACGTCTTTAAAAATGGTCGGAAAAGTCAGTTAAAGTCTTTGAGGGCCGATCTGTTGGTCATTACGATTACGAAACGTATATAGAGACCTTTTAAAAATACAATAGATGACCAGATGTTAAGCTGCAATGTCTGTAATTTCCTTTAAAGAACTACGATAAATCATGAACTTCTTTTTCCATCGTTGGTTGAACACTGGCACCATATGAGAGGTTCTCTGTTAATTTAGACCATTCAAGCTCAAACATTTAAGTCTTATTCGGTTCTTGAACATCATCTGAATTAATTTGTTTTGAAACCTTGAAGAAGTACTGGGAAAAAAACACAAATTGCCTTGAAAGCCGTTTATTTTTGAAGTTCTGAAGGTTTACCAACCCACAAGATGTGAAGCAATGTAGACAAGGCTGATAGAAGAAGCTAAACCAACAATACGATGTATATTATCTAACTTTTGTTTTATACTCTGTTTAGTCTGCAGGGAGTATAGGCGCCAGGGCATCAAAACAAAGGGAAAATCCGTCAGAACACCCGACGCCATTTAAACTTTCCATATCGCCTTGTTCTCCAAAACAAGTTGAAATAACTATAGACGCTCAAGAGAAGGAACCCGTGGAAAAAGAACAGCGATTGGAGCAGGAAGTTCAGATAGTTGAGGATTCTCAACCTTTGGATGAAACGCAAGAGAACGTCGAGAGCCCACCGGTAGGATAATGCTCCCCTCTTGATAATAATAATCACAATAATAATAATAATAATAATAATAATAATAATAATAATAATAATTATTATTATTATTATTATTATTATTTATTATTTTTATCGGTATTATTATTTATTATTATTAATTAATATTAATGTTATTTATTATTATTATTATTATTATTATTAATTATAGTAGTATTTATAGTCAGAGTCAAAGTTTTTTTACCGTTATAAGTATAGTTATTTTTATCTTCTAGCAACAAAAAGCATTGTTTACTCCTTACAGTTTTAAAAACAATATTAATGAACAATTGAAAATATGTTAAACTGAAGAACAAGATATCTGTTTTTAGATTATTAGTAAGTACTGACACCTGGAATAACCATAAGGGTTAAGAGATTTACGTGCCAACTTGTTATTTTGGTTTTTATTATATTATATTTTAGATTATTTGTGAAACCGCTCTTTGCTTGTGCTCTGAAACATCAGGAGTCAGGTTGGTCTAGTGGTCATCACTCGCGCCTCCCACCACTACGGACCCGAGTTCGAATCCTGGGGTTCGCACGTTGGCTGAGATTTGTCAATATCAATCTGACTCCGAGGGTTTTTCTCCGGTATCTCCGGTTTTCCTCCCTCCTTAGAATCGACTTTCACGCCAAAATCTGTGCCGTCGATCGCTTAAACATTAGCCTCTGGCTAGGGAGATTGGGCAAGCACTCCCTGAGTGCAAAAACGTAAATAAATATTTATTTGAAACAACCAGATAAAATTTTTATAAATGTTTAAACCTTAATATCGCTCTCCTAAATCCTTTGTTAACTTTGAGCATCAATAACTGCTTATTACTTTGGTCTTGTGGTAGCCCCACTTTAAAAAGTGTTGCCTAATTCATGTAGCTTTTTAAAATGAATTTTAATTCTGCACTTTATTGTTGGTGTAAAAAGTATGATTACAATGTTTTGAGGAATTTTTATTGAATTAATGTTAACTATAATCTAAGCGCCTCATATTTTCTAGGAAAAAGAAGTGGAATCGTGCGTCAACGCGAAAACAAATCAGGACCAGCCAAATACAACAACTTCATCTGCGTCTGAACTGGACGACAGCACAAGCAAAACCAAGGTAGAGTTATTCACACGCCAACTTTGTCAGTAAACAAACTTCTGGGTGTACTTATGAGCTGGGAACTTAAAAAAAGAGAAAAAAGATGGGGGAAAGGACAAGCAAAACACCAGAGTCTAACGATATTTTTTACTGCAACCTACCGCATTATTTCTTTGTTTTTCTCACACTGTATTTTATATCTTTTGTCTAATTCAAATCTATTGCGGTATGGTTGGTGCATTTGATAAGATGTCTGCCTTAAACCACAAGGCCCCTGGTTCGATCCTCGGCTTTGCCAAAATTTGAACATTTGTGTGACCGTAAATGAGTACCATTTTCGACTGGGAGCTAATTTGCGGTGGATTAGAGGCTCGTCCATGGAGGAGGAGTTGGACACTCTGGTCAGAAACCGGAGATACGAATCGGCACCGTGAGCTGCTAGTTCGTATAGGTATTTAGCTTTAGTTACCGTATTTACTTTTAGGGAGTCAGATTGGCGTAGCGGTCATCACTCGCGCCTCCCACCTCTACCACCCGGGTTCGATTCCTGGGCTCGGCATGTGGGCTGAGATTTGTCGATCTCAATCTGACTCCGAAGGTTTTTCTCCGGGTACTCCGGTTTTCCTCCGGTTTTCCAACTCCCGGTTGATTAAATCTGGCTGTGGTGCTGTGCTCCGAGGTCATGTATGGATCGTACTCTAGGGCCGAGCGTCTACACGGTAGCACAGTTTCTTCGGTCCGACCTCGTTGAGCTGCGTCCTTGGCAATTCAGCCTCTGGCTGCGAGAGAGGGCGATTAGCAAATGACCCCTTTAACCGCCTTTACCCCTTTACTCGATTAAGCGCCGCCCCCGAATAAGCGCCGCACCAAGCCCCCGAACTAAGCGCCGCACCCCAGTGGCCGATGTGCTAATTCAAAAGTATGCAGACCATTTTAACTGACGGATATAAAAGAAGAACAACAATCACAGTGTTGAGTTTTATGTTAGCACCGGGAATTTATTTTAGTGTTTAACATTTTTTAAGTTCAAGAAGTCTATATTATGTCATTTTTGAGACAAATATTGACTATTTTGGTATTTGAATCCCCAATTGTTGATGTTGTATTTGCTATTTCATTGATGTCAATGTAAATTTGCAAAATTAATTCTCATTATAGGAGAAAACTTGTCACCTCTTTTGCATTGCAAAAGCTCGTGTTTCAAATAAGCGCCGTCCCCATAATAGCACCGCCCTCGAATAAGCGCCACCCTCGAATAAGCGCCGCCCTCGAATAAGCGCCGCACTCGAATAAGCGCCGCCCTCGAATAAGCGCCGCCCTCGAATAAGCGCCGCCCTCGAATAAGCGCCACCCTCGAATAAGCGCCGCCCTCGAATAAGC
>JAOEHV020364877.1:0-11026 GCA_025447995.2 Isaurus tuberculatus | reverse complement strand
CATAGAACAACGCATGTTGTAGATTTCAAATATATATTAAATATATTTGAAATCTACAACATGCGTTGTTCTATGATGTTTTTAACTGCAGTTTCTTTGATGTTTTTAATTGAGTTGCAAAACATGTTGGAGCATTAGCGCTCCGAGCGAAAACAACAGTTTCGCCTTTCGGGATCAAAAAAAAAAGTTGTTTTAAAACAGTTTCTAAAACTACATTTATCGGGCTTTATTTGCACACAAAATCAACGGGATAGCGTTAATGCGAAGCGCGTAATCGAAATTTTCCCAAAGTATGTCCAACGTGTTCTGTAAGTATCCTGTTGAACGAGTCCCATTATTAAGGATAAGTGAATCGACAAGGTAAAATGGAACAAGATTCTGCAAACGTTTTTAAGCTAATACTGCTTTGTTTATCTTTGCCTATTCATAAAAGGGAATCTATTTGAGTTCATTGAATAATTCCACTGATGGCATTAAACGTGGAGCCCGGGGGGGAGGGGACTCCCCTGAAAAGTCGGTAGGGGTGCTCGACGGAAGATTTTAAAAATGACCCTAAAAGGTGCGAATAAATTAACTCAAATCCTAATTTCAGACCCTAAAAGGTGCGACCACATCAAGTTCATTGAACTTTAGAGAAACAATGTTTGTATCGCTATAGTTAATAAAGATATTTGTAAATTGCATCGAGTTGAAAGCTTTTATTTTCTAAGAACATTTCCAAGCAAAAACAATTTTGGACCCTAAAAGGTGCGGAGGTGGTCGTGAGCCGATCGTAGACCCTAAAAGGTGCGCAGGATCCTAATTTCAGACCCTAAAAGTATCGTCGAGCACCCCTACCCCCTTTTCAGGGGAGTCCCCCCCCCCCCCCCGGGGCGTTAGCTCTTCGTGTGAGCAACTGAAAATGTTTTTCTCCTCTGAGTATCTAAAGTGTTTTCTCATTTTGCTCTGACGAACGGCTACTGCTTAAAGCATGAGCTTCTTTAAATGCTATCGGCGATATTTCACAATAGAGTTGTTACAATTTAATGCGCGTTCTATCTACTCGCGGACACTCGTCGATGTTTTTACAGAACGAATTTCAACGAGTGGCCTTTCTGCGGAGACACTAACTTTGCCACAATTTAACAAGTCTCATTCGCTGTCTTTAGATTAGATGGAAAAAATTCAAAAAATTCAAACAATGAAACGAAATTCAAAATCAAAGGTGATTAGGCTAAACGTCCTAGCAAAGTTTTAAAGTTTCCATGTTTTTGGTGTTTTCATTCATCCAATTTTTTTACCTTTCTGAACACGCTGTCGCTTTACTTACAAGACAGTGGCAGTTTTTTGTAAACAGGCTCCTCATATTTTTCTATTATTAATTTTACACCGATTATATCGTAAGAGACATTGAGTTACTGTCATGTATTTTAAGCAAAACCAAAAGCTTTTTCGTATGAATGTAAGTAGATTGTTGAAAATCGGCCAAATTTGTGATAGAAATACCTTCCTTCAGAGCTTGGAATGCAATGCCTATATACATTTTGTAAAGAAAGTCTTTCCACCTGTGGAATCCTTTCCCACGTTTATTATCTGTGGTAACATTATACATTCATGAAGGTCTTAGTTGTACTTATTGTACATCTGAGGACTTAATCCAATATTCTTTCACTAGAGACGTACAACTGACTGTGCAAGATGAACACCCTTTCAAACAGTGAACCAGCTGTTAATCAACTTAATACCTGGAGGTTCAGACCACAGCTCATAAGCTCTATTTTGATGGAATCGTTGTACGAGAGCACCCCAAGATTAGAGGTGATATAAAGCACACTTTCACCTTGGTGGCAATTAATTTTCACCAGGATGGAGTCGTTTATTAGAGTCAACTAATATCCTTTTTAAAAGAAACAGCTCTTCTGTACATCACTCGTAATTTGAATGAGTGATGGTGATGATACAGATGATGATTTTGTTATCTACACTAAATGACAAGACGCAGTATTCGTGCTCTTTAATGGGGAGGAATGAACCGCTTTTCAAATGTGTGGCGCAAGGGAGGATTAATTTTATGAAAGCAATGAACATTGTGAGGTATTCCTTATACAAGACTCCTAAGCCAACCATAGACACAGAATACTCATTAATCGTGGGTGAATTGGGTGAGGTCTTGGTCTATACGAGTAGAAAATTCAAATAAACACTTTTAGAAACCAGCAATAGTATTTATTATCAAAATAATTAAAACTAGTCCAGCGTATTAGAAAAAATGAAAATGATTTTAAGACAGCAGCCTGCCGCCTTTGGTCAGATTTTAACCTGTGGAAGCATACGACAGTTAACAAAGACAACACGATTTAAAAGGAATTTCGAAAACCAAAAAAACAGATTTTGGAAAAAAACAGTTTGTACATTCCGCAAAACATGGAATATTAGAGGCAAGGTTAGCTAATTTTTTTTTTTTTTGTAAAAAAACTAAAGAATTTTGTATGCCGTTTGAAGACTCGGCGAACCTTCACTTCGATAATACAAACGCTATATAAAGGCTATCAAATCTCTTTTCATTGAATATTTCATGTTTTTAGGACAAGCCCAGTTGATAATTGCTAATTTAACACTTATTAATGTCTTTGAACTTTACTGCTGATCGAATGCCAGTTAATAAACAGTTCTTAAGGATGCAACACGGGTTCAGCGGACACTGCGATGCTCTCGATCGCACATTCATCAACTCCACGGAGAATACGGAAGAAACCATTCTCGCCCCAGCTCTCTCCCCAACTGTTCTTTACGATCCAGTACTTCTCCCCAGATTTTTTATCGACACCATAGCCGACAGCCAAAACCGCGTGGTTTGTGATTTCAAATGGATTGAAGTGATCTTGCAAACCTGCAAATGAACGGTTTGATCATTAGAGACTTGTAGTTGTTATGATTCAGTCATGCCCTTAAAACAAAAGGACGAAATTGCAGTTTATTTATCAATTATTTATACTTTTTTACATTGGGTTTTCTTTTTGTAAATGTATCTCAGGTTAGTTATGTTGTAATTTGTGTTGTCAGGGCTCCAAATGATATCTAATCTCGTTGTTCAAAGGGTAAATAACATGAAAGTTTTGATTTATTC
The DNA here is from genome assembly GCA_025447995.2 of Isaurus tuberculatus. Classification (NCBI taxonomy): domain Eukaryota; kingdom Metazoa; phylum Cnidaria; class Anthozoa; order Zoantharia; family Zoanthidae; genus Isaurus; species Isaurus tuberculatus. The sequence goes on along the minus strand of JAOEHV020364877.1, from coordinate 7,920 downwards.
TTTCATCCATCTAATCACCCTTGCATTCATTCATATTCGACAATCAAAATAGTTTTGCGCAGGTGAGTTTCCAAGTTGAAGGTATGATCTCTTGCCGTTTTACTTCTAATATATTGTTTCTGCAAGCAAAAACACCTAGCTAAGTAAAAAAATCTACATCAAAAAAGCTTTTCAACGTCGTTACATAAGGAGTGGTCGGCCATCGTTAATTACGACCCAGTGGCTCACCTTTTATCACTCGGCGGCGAAGACTTTAGCCTCAAGTCAACGTCTTTTTTTTAACGAGAAAGGCAATTGGGGATTCGAAAGAAAAGCCCTCAGAATCAGATAAAGTTTGACAAATTTTAGCCAACGTGCGAAGCCGAGGATTTAACCCTGTATAGACCAGTTTCGAATTCTCAGTTGCCGCTGACTACAGTGACAACAGATTCAATTTGTACAGTCTTAGCCTCGTTTTGGTTTTAAATATTCAAAAATACAAGTGAGACAGAGCGAGAAGTCACACCTCCAACAATAAACACAGCTGTAAATAGTGTAAAACTACATTGGCATTTAGGAATATTTAACTTCATATTGAGGCTAAGGCTGTACAAATGAATCCGTGGTCACAGGAAGTCAGCGGCAACTTGGAATTCGAAACTGGTCTATTGGTTCGATGCGTGCTTGATGAACGCCACACCAAACTGACTCCCTGGGAGACAAAGCAAAAAAATTCATGAACAGTATACATAATACAAACCAGTGTGATGATAAATCCCGCCTTTGTAATGAATAAAATCATTGTACACCATAAACGCAACTGCCATGGGCCCGTTTTTAATCAAATCCATCTGCATAAGCACTTCATTACAAGCTCCATAGAAGCCCCCCACATATCGGTACTTTGTGCCATAGAGACGCTTGCAAGAACTTGCCTTGCAAGGTGTGTCTTTTCCCTGGTAAGGGTAGCATTTCTCTTCAATCAGACCGAAATCCTCTGCATACTTAGAGATCAAATACGGAAAACCTAGAAAATAGTCAACAACTTTATGTTATAAATCAACAAACTCTTATTCAAACTTTTAGCAATAAATATTAATGATATAACAACCGACAGTTCTGCAATCACCTTAAAGTTCTAAACCAATTATAGAATCCTCGCACAAAGGTTACGCTTTGCACATAATTGAAGTCTGATTTTTTTTTCACCTTCACTTTTTCAATAACTTGCGCCACTGTTCGAAACACAAATACAGTTGTTATAAAGGTTAAAGTGAAACAGTCCATGTTTTACAGGTTAACTTTTGTTTGCCTGCAAAATGCTTGTTCGTGTAATGTAGCGAGCAACACGTGAACAAAACGAATCAAGCGCGGTCTATTTACCTCCTTCACAGCCCTGTGAGTACTCAGAACAGCTGACAATCTCCTGGGTGGAAAGTATTCTTGTGTCCGAATTATTGGTTAGAACACGAAGACGTCCCTCAAACATACCCATGGTACCAAACACGTAACAGCTACCACAACTTCCCTGATTACGAACTGGACTCACGTAGTTTATACCATCTACATTCCGCCAGTCAAACTCTTCAGGCAATGACGCTGCTGCTTGCAACATTTCATTAGTTACTGGTCTGAAAACAAACGGTTTAAATGTTATCAACAGTTTGTATCACGGTCTACCTGCCTATCAAATAGAAAAACAACAAAGAGGTCACAGTGCTTCAGCTAAACTAGTCTGCTGACAACCGAATTCGCGCTCTTGAGTCCTAATATGGCCAAAACAGCAGACCAGGTAAAGAGTATGCCATGGCGCTGTTATACTACAACGAAACAGCTGCCCAAAATTGCTCACACTTCATACTTGCGGCTTGACACTAACGGTGCGGATGCGGACCCAAGACATTTTTTGCCCTTTTGGGCAAGTACGGACCAGTAAGTTTTAAAAATTTTTTGGGAACCTTCTTTGAAAAAAAAGTTAATAAGATCTGTGATTCATAAGAACTATGGATAGGGGAAAGCAAAAACAGCACGTCCAAGAGACTGATCTCTCTCACCGGCAACTATAAAATCAAATGAAACAAAGTTGGGCCAGTACATTTTTTATGGTCAAGTAAATCTCAAACTTTACTGGCAAAATGGGCCACTTACTCAAATGTCAAACCCTGATACTTAATATTATTTACTGAAAGAAAAAGTGAGATAAACGTCAAACGCCAAACTGAGAAATGAATCTTACTCTCAAAATTACAGGCCAGAATACTTCACGAAAACGATCGTTTCCGGTTACGTACCAGTTCCGCGCTGGCAAAATGACGGAAACGAAAACTGGTTTCCGACAATTTCTGAAATCTCCAGGCCTGAATCTTGCTCTCAAAATTATAACTCATAAACATAGTCTTCAAATGGGCACTATTCCCTGTCATTTACCAACGAAAAATAAAACATTTATTAATCTGTTGAGCCAAATCATACTTTAGTGTTTTCGTATTCTATTTTTTTCTGTTTTCTGCTCTGTGCTCTAAAAATAAAAACCGTACCTGGGTTTAGGAGGTACAAATCCAAGCTTGCCTCCTGAGCGTCTCATCAGATCTGCAACACTCATCTTTTTGTATTCATCATAAAACCCGGCTTCCCATGATTTTTGCACCTCATTGATTCTATTAATGAACCTCCTGTTTGGGATATATCTTGTCCTTTCCAGCTCCTTTGCGAACAGCAATGGTCTACTCGTTTTTGGAGGAATCTTAGTAACCTTTTTACCTAATTTATAATACAACAAATAACCAGTTAGAATCCATCCTACCTATTTTAATATATTTCTTTTAATTGCTTCTTATTATAGTTGTTTTACACTAACACTTTTCATCTTTGAACTCCTGCTTTAAATTTTTCTTTTAAAAACTCGATGAAACTAAAAATGTGTAAAAAACAAAAGCTTTATAAATGGAAGTTCTTGTTCTTTTTATTCTATAATTAACCTTAGTTGATTCGCTATAGATCAGTTCTTTCATCGTTTACCTGACTTTATCAACGCTGAGATCATCATCTCAATCCTCATTCAAATCAACATCATCATCAGTAATCACTATCATCATCATAACTGCCTTCCTCATCATCACCAGCCTCATTTTCACCATCATTATCACTAATCACCTTCGTGATCACCATCATCACCATCGTCATCACTGTCATCCTCATTATCACCATCATCACTATGTCATTGTCACCATCGTCATCACTACTGTCATCCTCATCATCACCATCCTTATGCTCATCATCATCACTAATCATCGTCATCACCTTCATCATCACTATCATCGTTACCATCACCATTGTCACCACTACTGTAATCCTCATCACCATCATCATCACTACTGTCATCCTCATCATCACCATCCTCATCATTATTACTAATCATCATCGTCATCACCTTCATCATCACTATCATCATTACCATCATCACCATTGTCATCACTGTCATCCTCATCATCACCATTATCATCACTCGTGTCATCCTCATTATCAACATCATCATCAACATCATTATCATCAGTTGGCAATTTCAAACATCAAAATATTTTATGAAATAACGCTGTATTTGTGCACAAATAAAAACTACATCACGACTTGCAAATAAGTTGTGTGCTAAACAGTTTGTGGGCGTGATAAAAACCCCGCGGCGAGTCGGTTCTGGCCAGACGGTCGTTAATTAATCTTTTTAAGAAAAATAACGAGGCCCGTCGGTGAATGGGTACATTGCATGATTTTAAACAACTCAAGTCAAGGGTGAAACTTTTTTGATCAAGCTGTACATGGTGTGATGAGCTGAGTAACTGAAAATATCAAGAAAACTGAGGGCTTACATAATAAATGAGGGTAAAAATATGGAGGGCGTTATTGGTTTATATAAAGGTTGACAATGTCGCATCATTTACGCAATCATTACACAAAACAATTATATTTTAATTTTTACTGATATTCTTTATGACATCCATAAAATTACCAAGTACAGAACAATTGTACAAACTATATTATATACTGACCATAATAACAAGCCCAGTTGATCTGACTGTTTGCTGCGTCATGGCTCCATCCATTCAGAGTTTGGTCGCAGTAACTTACAAATTCTTTCCCAGACTTCTTGTACTTGGAAAACGCGAAATACTTTGTTCCGTTAATCTGCACCTCGAACCCTTGGTTATAAATCATTGTCCAAAAGCCCATATTTCCTTCCTGATCAACAGCAAGGTCGGGGAACAAAAGTTGTATTCCAAGTTCCCTTGATACTTTGAACTGATCATCGCATTTCAGCTTATTTGTGTTACCACCTTCACCGATAAAAAAAATCCACTTTCCTGCTACTTCTTCAAAAGTGCAGTTTGCTGGGGTATCAGATTCTGAAACTGAGAAGAAACTCAAGAAAATCACCACTGAAAACAGCATTTTAACCACTGCACTTTTGATTCCTGCTGTCGTATCACATGCACACTTCCGGGGCTTGTCGGATACCTTCGGAAACCTTCGGAGTTCTTCGGTGATAATCGTAACCTACGAGTGCGTCAGCGGAAACACGAAACAGGACAGAATAATTATAACCAAATTGGATGAAATTAACATTTGTTTACAATCCGCCATAGAAACTGCAAACGGCAATTGATTTTTTAAAGCATGTCTGCAAGAGGTAATTTTGTTAAATCAACGCTCGTGTATCATCAGGGAAAAGCATAACAAGAACTTCCTTTACTATGACCTCGCTAAAGAATTGTGATCGCGAGTTGAGACGTTATCTTTTGCGACATCGCCTTCCAGATGTATTTGAGGTAAAGTAGTTTTAGCTCTAAACCTATGATCAAAACAAAACTTGATAAAAAGGCTGTGCTAAATGCAAGTTTGTAGTTGGAACAATTGAAGGGAACATGTCGTTGACACATGTTAGTTATATATAAATACTTATAAAATATATCTTTTGCATTTACGAAGGTGTTAATGTTCACCATCATAATCATAATGCCGGTACTGCATATAAATTGACTTTGAATTGAAAAAGATGACTTCCGTAAGGTAATAATCTTTCCGCAATAAGCCGTTGCCGAAAATGTGTTTAAGAGTTGCTTTCTTCCTTGAATCAACTCTTTTTCTGGTCATTCGTTTTTTTCAGTTGTACTGTTTTCCGTGTTGTTGTATTATTGAGTGAAAGTCATAAAGCTAGGCTGTTAATGAACATATCATTAGCCGATGTTAACAGATAAAAAATTGCTAAAACAGTGGTAGAAATTAATTATTCCCCACTATTACTTAGTTAACACAAAATAAATTTCCAATTACATTAGTTTAAATGGTATCTTTGACAAGAAATATAAACTTTTGAAGAACATAATACGTTTTTTAAAATCTATGTAAATATTTCATTTCAATAATTTAGAACTGCTTTTATACTACATGAATTTTCAAAGTTGTAAAGCTACAGCAATTTAGTGAACTATAATCATATTTATTTATAAACAAGAAAGTAGCTGCAACCGAGATCAGAGAACAGATTCGCTACATATACTGTAGCTATATAATTATTCAGATTCAGTACTGCAAAAAAAAAAAGTTGCAGTGATGTGTGGTTTATTCCATGGTGTAAGTATGACATCTTGATATGTACCCATTTTGTTAATCCTTCATTGACAAGTAGATTTATTTTAATAGTGTACGGTCTTTCAGAGTATTATATTTTTCTAACTGAAAGATAATAGTCATCTTCATTAACTTCTACAGGCTCTTGTCACAGCACTGGCTGTAAATTGCCCTGATGATCCCCATGATTTCATAATTGAGAAATTGAGGCTGTTGATGTCAAATGAAGATGTTCTTGAAGCACTAAGATGGTATGCATGCCAATTTGTGTTTTCAAATTTAAATACAAGTTATTTATACTCAATTAATTTTTTTTGCTTGAGCCAGGGACACTTTCATTGATGAGAGGCTTAGGCCTAAGGATCGTGTCTTCAAGTCCAGGTCTCTGGAGTTTTTATGGTCTTATGAAGATGAAAATTCTCAGGTAAGAAAATTGATAGGACACAGCACTGCAAATGTGAGATATTATATACTGGTATAGTGCATGAAGGTGCTCCATTCTGCTCTAAATCATGACACTTCATTGTCTTTTTCATCCAAAAAATTAAAATTTTAAAACAACTGAAGATAAATGAACATTGTTGTGTGACAAGCAATTAAATCTGAATATGAAAGGAAAGATTTAATATAGTTAAAGTGTGTTCTGTAACGGAGTACAGTGTTTGGGTGTGGGTTCTGAAAATGAATGAAGAGAGATTTGGGAATAGAATGGAGAAAGGATGCTGAGCAAAATATGTGGAAAATAATGAGTGAAGGTAAAAGCAAAATCAACTTGATGGAGTTTATTAGATTGAAAGCAGAGGAAGGATGTAATTGTAGAAGAAAGAGGATTAACCTTAGTATGCATTGCTGTCGTGTTATGAGAAGAGAGGGGGTTAAAGGTATCAAAAAACAATCTACACTGATGTTTAAGAAAGAAGAGGAAGGAAAAACTATGAAGGGAATGGAGAAAGAAGATCAAGAAAGAAAGTTCCATGACTGGATTGAAAGAAGAAGATACAAAGAATCACACCAAAATATGGAGAACAGACATAGTCAAAAGTTGGTAGCCCTTCAAAGGATGGAAAAGATCTACTATACATAGATAACTAGTTGACTAATCATTGGTTGATTATGCTCATATTAACAAAGGAATTATATTTTGCCAAATACCTTCAACTTTGAGAATTTTTTTTTGGTTTCTCTTAGAAACTGATCTATTGAGATAGCATAGAGAAATATGAACTCAGTCTATAATTAAATTTTGTATCTGATTAAGTGATTCAGTTGGTTGAATTAAAATTGCTAGCCTGCTATCTGACTCTCATTTGCTGATCATGAGAGCTGGTCAAGACAGAGATCAGTAGAGGGTAGTGACTAGATTCCCCATGTACCAAGAGAGCCAGCTTGCAGGCTAAACGATTGCTAGACTGAATTAAAAACACTATGGCACCTGCGTGACTATAAAAAAGAAACTACACTGAAACCATAACAGCCTATTTTTAAGTGACCAGTAGTGCAAGAGATAATCTTGTGATGAGAGAGGGTGCAGACTGATTCAAAATGAGAAAATATTGCCTCTTTGCCTGTTTCTATGAACATGAGTTAGTCTGACTTTGAAAAGGGGTATAATTATATGTGTGCAGATAAGTAAGAAAAAGGAAACATGAATTTATATTTATTTTTGTTACTATCCTAAATATAAAAAAGTTAAGTATGACTCATCTTTCCTTCCACAGCCTACCCCAGAGATGTATCAGTCCGCTTATAACCTTTACAATGGAAAACTAAAAGTGTTTTGTTTTAGGTAAGGTTTACCAACTAAGGATGAGGCTCAAAATGATTTTATTGTAACTACAAATGGTGTATCACCAATCAGGGTTTTCAATAAGAGCTGGCGGGCGGCAAAATTTGCTGGCTATTTCAGTTCACTTAAATCTGCTGCCTACTTTGACAGAAAAATATCCATGTGATAAAAATAATTTGAGAAACATTCACAGCAAACAGATCTTTATGATTTGCCAAGATTTAAACATGAAAAAAAACAACAAAAAACTTGCGTCTATGATTGTTCATGACAATCCATGCAGTGGTGCTGAGTAACCTTGCATTTTTTTGCGAGTTGATCCTTAAAGCCGCCTACTTTTCCAGTTTTGCCACCTACTCTGAGTCTTACTGAAAACCCTGCCATTTTTGGAAAAAGCTTATGAACCTAGTTATCAATTGGGTCAGCATTTGTCTAAGTTTTCTGTTGTAGTTTGTTAAAGCTAAATCCTTATACGAGCCTAGTGGCCCATGGGGCCGGCACTTATCTCCGGTTTCTGTAGTGTTAAGCGGATG
>JAOEHV020364784.1:0-11027 GCA_025447995.2 Isaurus tuberculatus | reverse complement strand
AGTAAGCTTTGGCGGAAAAGAAGGTCACACAAATGTTCAATTTTCGGTACAGCCGAGGAATCGAACCTGGGACCTTGACCAATCTAGATTTTAGAGTTAAATTTTAGTCTATATTTTTTTCGGAAGTTGATTTTTTTTTTATTAAATATGTAAATTTAGAATGTTACAAGTTGTTTCCTAAACCACATAGATTACGCTCATAGCGCCTTATGTTGGTGGATTGTTATGCATCTATACGTGTATATACTGCAATAATAATAATTACTGTTTTTAAATAGCGCTTATCCTTAGAGCTTAACAAATAAATACCAGTTTGAACAGTTTGAGGTTCTTAGAAAGTCCGCAGAGCGGCTCACATGTTGTGGCGCAAATTGGCAGCCGATAGGAAGATGAGATTTCAATCAATATAGACAGAATCGGGGATAAGTTCTTGCCACAGTTCGACTTTTGAAATGGACCTCAATTTAGAGCATTACAAAAAAATGTAGGATCCTCAATCCAAAGGAAAGCGACAGATCATTGATTCAATATTCTGTTTCAGATAACCTAGATCAGTAATCCAAAAAACCTAGGTCCTGAAGAAACCAGATATCACTGATCCAAAATGGATTTGCTCAAAAGGAACGCTACCGAGCGGAGCAGAATTCATACAATCTGGATCCTTCAAACAGAACCCAACCTTACATTGATCAGTGTCAATAAAAACAAAAATATACTTCCAGCCAACATAATACAGTTATTGTTAGTATGGCGGGAAACCTGAAAGAGCTCTATGACACAACGAAGATGCTTTTTGGAGCCAAGAGCTCTTTCTCCAACCAAATGAGTGCTGAGCAAGGCAACAACTTGACAAATAAACCATCGGAACGTTCACTTTCATGCTTGCCTGGACTAGATTTTACTAATTGCAGGCAAGCTGAATATTAAAATGCGTTCATAAATAAACACAAAGTGATGAGATAAAGTTCAAAGGGCCATGCTACCTGCACCTTCAGACATCCCCTCCCACCAGGGATCTACTGCAGATCTAACAGGAAATACCGATACAGTATGATATCTGCCAACCATTTGAAGATGAAGAGGGGCAAGGTGTAAGACCTTGAAAGAATCTTACCTGAGGCTTGCAATGCAGATGTTAAGATTTTGCACACAGTAAACATACCAAAAGAGTGAAAGAATTGCAATTTGTTAAACTACAAAATGTAGGGAATTCGAAAACAAAAAAACAACCGTAGAGATATTCTTTACTTTCTAATACAGGGAAAGTGTTCAATCACATCCTCCTTAAATGCCTCCACGACAAAATAAACAAACTTGTTTATGATGAACAAGCAAGATTCAGAATTGCAACCAGCTATGGCTTTGAATGATATTGAACATTCCATGGGAGCAGTATTCTTCACTTTATGTACTGTTTGTTGATTTTGAAAGTTCAAACATGTAACTTGGTGAACCTATTGGATATATCTTGTTTTGATGAAGTTAATTGGACTTGTCTGGCCACTCTTCTTTCTTTTTGAAACAGAAATAGTTGACACACCCTGAGAAAGCCAGACAGCAACATGTTACAAATTTTCACATGGATACAACAAGCCAAACGAGGTCAAGGGCAACCCAAAACCACCTTGTAAAGCCCCCTTTAGAATAGCAGGAGAATCTTTTGTCTTGAGACTTTAAGAACATCAATTTGTCAATAAAAGCACGGGTCACCATTTTTATCATCATCACCACCACCACCATCATCACCATCACAATCTTCATCATTATCACCATCAGTGATCATCATCACTGTCATCATCAGTATTGTCATCATCATCATTGTCATTAACATCATTGTCATTATTTGTCATTGTCATCATCATCATCAACATCATCATTATCATCGGCCATATGTTGAAGCTTTGAAAAGTTGATATTGTGTTCCATCTCTTGCATAGTTGATTGTACTTAGTGAAGCAATCAGAACAATGGAAAGTTTTTATAATATTAGACAACTACACTACTCACTGGATACAATACAAAAATTAGAAAAAAACTTAAAAAATCAAAACTGAAAAAAGGCAGGAAATTTTTGAATACTTTTTTATTTGGCAAACTTCATTATACATTCAACATACCGCATTAATGTAAGATAGTATAGGCCCAGCCCACCCTTGCAAAATAGCTAGTGTACCTTTTCAAATAGGGAACAATCTCCATAACTTGAAACCAAAGCTACCTTCCCATTCTTTCTCTTAAGCTTTTTCTTTTTCCACTTCTGAAAACCAGCAAGTGTATGCTTTACTTGCTGTTTCTGTTTGAGTCGACAAGCTGAGCCATAATCGACTACCTCGAGACTTGTGTGCATTTTGGTCAACTGATATGGTGATGGTAGCCAGTCATATCGGGCATCCAATCGCCTTGCCACAACTACTAATTCACCTTGCTCAAAAATAATGAAATCATAAAAGGTTTATTTTAAAAATTAGTCAATCTTATTATTTGTTTATTGATAATCAAAAGACAAAGGTACGTTGAAAGGTCACATTCAGTTACTCAAAACATGTTCTTGGGTTGCCTGAGGTGCAAACATTTTCAATATTACTTTGTTTGTTTTACGGTTGCACATAACACTCTTTTAAAAAAAAGCTGCTTTTACAATCAAACCTAGACAAAATAGTAAGACCTTTGCATTGTGTTGTAAAAGTTTATTTAACCATTAAGCCTGAGTCTCTCAACAGACTAGTCAAGGGGACCTTTAAAAAGGAATCTAAAGTCATTTATTGCAAATGTCTAAGTAAGGTGCTACTTTATTCCATGTGTTCTAACGAGGGCAATCTTAATTAAATCTATGTCAGCTTCCACAGTAGACTATCATCATTAACAAAAACATAAACAAATGTAAAGGGTATTAACATATTGTATTTATTAAATATAAATTGTACTTATTAAATGTAGTTATTCAGTGTATAACAATAATTATATAATTGTAATAACTACTGACAGTAATATGTTGGGGCTCCCTTTGTAGTTTTGGCAGGCAATATTGTTGACGTTCTTTTTAGAACATGTAACAATTACTACATTTAGAATATATTATGATTAATAATTTTGTGTGCATATATATACCTGATCTTGTCTTAAATGCAACTTGTGACAGGGCACAACCCACTCCAAAACAAGTCCAGTGCCCAAGGACATAGGGGATCCAGTTGCCAAGCTCATGTATGGGAAAATTCACAAAATGAAGCTGACTTTTCAGAAGTTCTGCTTCTTTCTTTAAACACCCAGCTTGAGGATACCGGGAGTTAGGTTTCTTTGAAACAAAAGAGAAGGGTTCTTTCTCTTTAATTGCTTTCCTTCTTTTGTGTTCCTGTCTTATGGATGGTGTCTTGTCTAGTACCTCAAATAAACCAAGCATTCTTTTTCTGTTTTCATGTGCATATAATTGATGATGAGCAAATCTTTCATCTGAAAAACTGTCATTTGTTTGTGTGTTATAGCCATATATGTTGCTGTTGATTCTGTTTGACTTTTCAAAAAAAAATGAAGTGGAGTCCTGATGACAATATAAATGGCTTTTCTTCATCCTATGAAAAAAATAATAAAAGTCATTTATAATATTTTCTTTTTGATATACTAATTACGAATCAAATCAATTAATTTGGAAAGATATGCATGTTTTCTTTATTAGGGTGCTATTACAGGCCCATAGGCTCATGTGGTTTGGGGGAGGGGGGATTCGGACAAACTGTGCCCTTCCCCCCCCCATTCAAAGTTTTCTTATCTCATCTGTAACTAAACAAAACTACATATATTTTGCAATACTTTTAATTTTTTTATCTGCTTTTGATAAAATTTCCATACTACCCCATACATTCATTATGAATGCAAAAAGCACACTGAAAACTTTGATATAATATTGTTTCTCTTTTGAATAAAATGTATGCATAATGATGTATGGGGTAGTACGGAAATTTTAACCAGCCCTCTTTCTTAAAATGCAATATAAATAACTCACCCGGTGAAATAATCGTCAATCGCGAGATGAAGTTGTCTTTTCATCCGCATGGCGTCCCTCTGGGCCCAATCAGAGAAGGTTAGAAAAACATATTGTGTATTTCGCGGTGTGTGTTCAATAAACGATTTTAAGGATCTTTTATCACTCCACATAGCTTCTAAGAATGCAGAATGCCTTGAGTATACATGAAATATCACTGGATGAGCAGGTATTTTCGAGCTTCCATTTTGATTCTTGTAAAAAATTCGTCCATCTAAAGTTTGGATGGCAAATGGCGGTGCTAAGTCTCCAGGTTGAAGCGTCGGAATTTGAAAAGCAGGAGCAACATATTTGATTAATAAAAACAGGAATAGAAAAATTAATTTGGAAAAATTCATCTCTATTTGACAGAAAGAAAAGCGCTTCCATGAACGTAAAAATTGTTTCACGTTTAGACAATTTTAGCAACATGACAACAGATGATCACAACTTCCGCTCGTCCCGACCGTGAAATTTTTGTTAGTGGAAGAATGAAACGAGCTGAGAAAAATAGCTAATTTTGGCCCAAAATTTGTTTTTTGCAGAAACTAAAAAATCAAAGACAAAAACTTACTAGTATTATTATCATTAGATTGTGCTAGTGATTTTAATACGAGATAAGAGGTATTTGAAAAACATGAACCAAAGATATAAAAAAGATACGGGTGTTCTTCGCTGATCAAAACATATTTTCTCTTCACACCTAAAGCCCGGCGTCCCGCCGGAAATCATTGATTAATTTATGTTTATTGTATATTTCAAAACTTTGATTCAGTAACATTTAGGATTTAGAATGAAAAGGTAGGTTCTTTATTTTATTTTTTGCCGTGTGAAAAGGCTTACATTGATCTCAGTGTTGAATCATTCAATTGATTACTCTCCAGTCTATTAAGTTTAAGAAATCGCTTTCATCCATCATTGTTTTCGACGGACTGCACATTAATTTTTCAGAAGTAAAATGTCCCCAGATGGAAGAATTATTTTTCACTTGCATCAAAAAGTACGCTGTACGTTGCTTTAAAACTCAATCACTGGTACAAGCTATTTTTACTTGCATTTAGTTGTCATTTTGATGGCTGTGGTTTGAATGAGTAAGTAAGACTTTTACCTAGTCCGATTCTTAGCCTTATATGTAGGCTTATATCGGGTTTCAGCACGACGCTGGCCCCCTATGCTTTAAAACTATAAGTATTTTAAAAAGATTCTGACAATGAACTTAAGTTGACAGATTGGCTTGTTGATTAGGGTGCTGATCCCGGCTTCGAACCAAGGACGTGGATAAAAATACCATCGTTCGAAAAGACCTGTTTGTTTTTTCAGGTAGTTTTTAAAAAAGAAAAATACCTGGGGCAACTGTTGTGACACAGTTGTATTATATTATTTCAAGAACGAGGAAAACGCGGTAATGAATTACCGAATGTTTCCGGGTATTCTACAGTTTAGGGACGGACCATTAGAAAAATTATGGGGGGGAGGGGGGAATTTTCGAGTCGCATGAATATTTTTTCTTGGATGTTTCCCTGGCATGAATATTTTTTTTGTCAAGATGTTGAGCACGAATATTTTTTTTCTTGAAGTAACACCAAAATATGTGGAAGACCGTTGCAGGAATTTTTTTCCAGGTCTACTCTGCTTGAATGAATTTTTTTCACTTAATTTTCCGTTGCATGAATTTTTTTTTGTACTTCGCCCCCCCCCCCATATCTTTTCGAATGGTCCGTCCCTTAGTATTATAAAATCAAATCAAGAGTGCTTGCAGATATTTTTGGTTGGATACCTTGGAATATGCGGATGTTGTACCAGACAAGTATGAGTTTTATTGAACTCTACTTCTTGTAATCCAATATAATTTCAAAAAAAAGTCATTTGGAAAAAAAGGGAGTGTGAGGGGGCGGATTGTTCCCCGTGGTCAGGCAAGAAAGAAGAAAAAAAACAAGTTTATCCAAAATTATTTTTCTTAAAAAAAAAACTCTAGATGACAACTCCTTGAAAAGGGTTTTTCATTGTATTGGCTGATTCAAAATTAAAAATCCCATCAAATACGAGGCAAACCAGTTGGCTATTTATGGAGTGTGGTAAGATTACCACATGCAAATCTATTATGATCAGTGGTCAGAGTGAGATATTAACCCAGGTTAATTTAATTCAGTAGCGGATCCAGGGGGGGGCCTAGGGGGCCTGTGCCCCCCCCTCCTTTTAGCACTTTTTTTTTTACAAAAACACCATGTATTCTATTTATGTAAACTCTTTATTTGAACGAAGTTTACGAGCAAGAAATTATTCTTAAATGATACGAAATTTGTCGTAAAATGCTGGAAATGTTCATTTTAGAGACTCAAATTTTCAAAAATTTCTGGGGGGCATGCCCTTAGACCCCCCTAGAAAACTCATGCCTTTGGCACTCGCTATGCCACCCCCTTTTCAAATTCCTGGATCCGCCCCTGTAATTCCCTACCCTTTGAGCCAGCCTGTAGCTGTGGGCTCCTTATTTGGTTTGTGAGGTGTAGTGAAAGTGATTTGTCATTCCCCTCTTTCCCTCTCCTCCCAGTCTGCCTGACTAAATACAGACCTGCTTGAGGGATCTGAAGTTCAAATTAACACCATAGCAGACCTCATATTATAAGATTTCAGAGGGAGGGAAGGGGTTAACATTAAAGATTATGGTTGATTTACCACACATGTTTATCAATCACAAACAGAAATATGTGAAAACATATTGAATTTCTACCTTCCAGTAGAGTTAGAGTTTTCCAAATCAATTAATGGACAAAAAACATTGTTCTGATAGATATACTAAATCCTTTTCCAATTATTCTAGTGGCCAATCAGAACTTGGCACTTAATTATTTCCAATTTTGTAGTGTTAAGTTGTTGAGAGTCCTTGACTCACCCTGGATGGGATACTAATCCATCACAGGTTAGCACCCAGTCAAAGCTGTTACTCATTTATTGACCTCATAAGCTGAGTAAGCTTTGGCAGAAAAGAAGGTCACACAAATCTTCAAATCTTGGCAGAGCCGAGGATTGAACCTGGGACCTTGTTGTTGGAAGGCAGAGTAAATATTCTAGTGTTTGACTATTTGAATAAAGAGTAAAGATTTGAGGTGATTGAAATTATTTTAGAGTTCTAAATTAAACACTTTCTAGAATCCTTTTTAATGAACATCTTTGCTACCGAGTAGACTGCTGTGGTCCTTTTTTTTCTGTGGGGGTACATTTACAGCCACACCCCATTTTCCCCCTGCCTCTGAGCAAGTAATTAAATTTAAGCTTCTTGATTAAATGAGGGATCACTTTTTTATTATAAATTATATTTTCTTAGAGTACATGCATAGATCATGCATACATTTGAGGAGGCAGAGTTTCTTGAGGCTGCACAGGAGCTTGACAACATCAAACTTGATGGCTGGGAATTATTGACTAAAGCAGAAAGCGAGGGTACAGAGTGTACCATATACAGGAAATATAAAGAGGTTTGATATATAGTGTTTATCAAAAAGACATTTTAATTGTTTTGCTCCGGCTGATTGATGACACAAGCAATTTCTAGGGGGTTGGGTAGTTTTTCTTTTTTAAATTCCAAAGGATGAAAGTCCTGATGAATCAAAGTTCAAAAGAAATGTCACATAAAACTTAATGAAACATCCACTAAAGTTCATTGCTAACTGACAGAATGATTTTGGAACATGCACTTGTGAGACCAGAAGTTTAAAAGTTTAAGATTTCATAAGTAGAAAAATTCTATTGCATGAAAGTAGAGCTCTGCTACTTTTTGTTATTTTCTCATACCAGGTGCAATATCACTTGATTTATATTTTTAATGGGTAATCGAGCCTGCATGATTGAGATACTTTTTCATGATAACAAGGACCAAGAAATATGGTTGTAACAGCTGTCAATGGCTCCTTAGGGTTGTCATATTAATTACTGTACCCTGGTATGTTCGATTTGCACCTTCAATTTATTGCATCATCAATTACCTTTGATTTTTTAATTGCCCCCGACCCACTTAAAAAAAGTTTTTTTGTTTAGAGCTTTAAGTTTAAAATTGTTTGTACCTTCCCTTCCTAATTTTTCAACAGGAATCAGGATTGTATGAATACAAAATTTTACAATTCCTTTTTGATGTTAGCCCTGAAACATGTAAGGCAGTGTACCTAGATCTTGAGTATCGCAAAGTATGGGATGACTATGTTAAAGGTAAGGTGAATATTAACTATAAATTGTCTCATGTCTCCAAACTCTGTAATAGGGTTTGAACCCTGGGCCATGCATGTAGGCTAAGATTTCTGTGATCCCAGTCTAACTTCAAGGGGTTTTTTTTTCTGGGAATTCTTATTATCCTCCTTCAAAATCAGTCCTTATGGCAACATCTAAGTCATCCCCCCAGTTAGTATTATTGACTCAGTTAAGCTGCGCTCAATTACACGATGCATGACTCAGTGGCATTTACAGACAAATACCATTAAGAGATTCTATGATGCCCTGAAGGCAGTTTATGGGGCACCATCTCCCTGCTTATCACCCCTACCCTGTGCTGACAGGACAACCCTGACCTTTGATAAAACTTGATCATCGAGAGGTAGGCCGGCAGAGCTCATCAACCATGTGCTGAATCTGCTGGCACTACTAATGACATTTAAAGCTACCACACTCCTCCTCATGGCTGATACTAACAAAGACCTTGATATTCCACCTTTGAAGGAAGATCGCGAGGTCTCCAAAGCCATCTTGTAGATGTTTTCATGGAAAGTGCTTTACTCGCTGAGACGCAGAAAGCCCAGACTCCGTGTGTTTATAATATATGTTACATCATGTTCCCTACAAATAGAAGAAAATGAATGAGAAATTTAAAAATTCAAAATAGATGAAATTTTATTTTCTTCATGTGTAGATTTTGCTTTTGGTCATCTAGCCTGTGGTAGCAACCTCAAACAACACTACGTTTTTTAGTGCCGATGTCCTTATCGGGAAAAAAGTGTATTAACTCTCAAACTTCTCACAGCAATGGAAAGATAAACGTTTACAAGCGCTTGATGCAAGAAAATCTGTAGAACATATTTTATCTATGCTTTGTGAAAGCGAGAATTTCAAATAAGTTGTGACCAAAAAGTCATAAACACCAAAAAGCTGAACCAACTGTGTAACCGTTAAAATTTTTGTAGACTTGACACCAGTAGAAAAACTTACTAAATGGAAGACCCACAAGATAAAAATCCCAAGAAAATCATCAATTTGTCTCTCTTTGCATTCTTTTTTCATATAATTCTCCTGATTTCCCTCTTTCACAAATAGATCAAACCTCCCAAACACATTCCCTACCATTGTTATCGTCATCATTATAGTCAGGCCCGTCGGAAGCGGGGGGGCTGGGGGGTTGCAGCCCCTCAATAATTTTCACATGCCGTGGATTTTTGCACTGTGCTAGTTTGTGTAACAGAAGGTTACGTATATGGCGCTAAATCCACTCTTCTATAATCTAATTGTGATCTATTTCACAATATTCTACACTTTAAAGTTAGTATCATTACCCATAACTGTAAAAACAAATGTGTAAAAACAGCGAAATAATTTGTCTATTTTTTAAAAAAAAAACAGCACATTCAGTCATTTCATCGTGTAATAAGTATCAAAATTTAGGTCTGCTCGGCGAAATAATAAAATCGTTGTCGTACATTGGCATATACTTGATTATGATATAATGCCGAAACTCAATTTGAGCGTCATTATATTTTGCAATTTAAGGTCTGAGGGTCAAACTAAATTCAATAGGCGAGGGGGGGGGATGTGCTGCAAGCTGTGACCACGCCCTTTTTTCAGAATGGGCTTGGTCCCAGACTGCAGCCCCCCCAATCCAAATTTCGTTCCGACGGGCCTGATAGTCATCAGTCATTCAGTGTTATCATGGCCGCAGTATGTCTTTGGTTATAGCTTTATATCTGCGTCAGATGATAACAGTTTTCCTTTAAACAAAAAGGGGAAAAAATATTAAAAACCTTATGAATCTTGTTAGTGATAGAATGCCCTCACAGTTTTCTACGCTCAGCAATCTTAGAGATCATTTTCTCGTAACTTCGTCGACGGCTTTTAAAAGATTTTTGGAATGATTGGTGCATCCACCTGATAAAATAGTTAAGTATCATTAGTCATTAGTATTAGAAGAAGTGTATTTATCCTTATTTATTTGCTCTTGACTTTCTTTCGTTTTATAGTTCCGGATCGTCTTATAATTTTCTAAAGTCGTTCAAAATTGCCTCGATTTAGAGCTATACTGCTAGTAACAGAGCTCTTTCTCTTAGCTTACAACCGTTCAAGGCGATCACCCCTCTAGGACAGACACCTCATCATAAAGCTTTATCCTTATACGAGCCTAGTGGCCCATTGGGCCGGCGCTTACTTTTGTTTCTGTAGTGTTAAGCGGATGAGAGTCCTTGACGTGACACTAGTACATAGCAGGTTAGCTCCCAGCCGAAGCTGGTTCTCATTTACCGACCTCGTAAGGATGAAAAGCTGAGTAAGCTTTGGCGGAAAAAAAGGGCACACGAATGTTCAAATTTCGGCAGAGCCGGGAATCGAACCTGGGACCTTGTGGTTGGAAGGCAAGATCTTACCAACTGCACCAACCACGCCACCATACAACTCTCTATAGCAGCCGATAAATTTGGTCCCTGCCGATTCAGTTGCGCTTGTTTTTTTATAAATAAATTCTCTCCAAGGCGGACAAATAATTTGGTTCCGAGAGAATCCGCTTTTTAAAAAGAGTTCACTGTGTTATGTACTATCAAATGACGTCACATCCGCTGCAAAGAACAAATTAGCGTTTACCCGAGGGACGACAGAAAGTTTATTGAATCAGTAATTTATTTGATTTATAGAATAATTAACAATTATTCACCAAAGTGGAAGTGAATAGTGGTGGATATTTATATCCGGCACTTTCACTGACACTGAGGTGAATAACTGTTTTAGTATATACCACACAAGCTGAATAACTAGCGGATCAAAGAGT
>JAOEHV020364783.1:0-24333 GCA_025447995.2 Isaurus tuberculatus | reverse complement strand
CCCCCCTCTTAAGTGCTTGCAAACAATAAGCCCCCCAGGGGTCTTAATAGAGAAAATACAAAAGTATCTGTAATTTTTGAAATTGTCAGTTTGGACAAGATTAGAAATTTAGAAATTATTTGTAATGTTTTAATTTGGGCATGAAACATTGCCATAAGTTGCAAAGGGTGCAGGAATTTCTGAAAATCTGTTTGTAAAAAGTTTTTATCTAGTCATTTTAAAATATTTTCAGTGAAACAAAACTTATTAAAAGCTTTCAAGGTTAAACCAAATTTAAGTATTATTTTTTAAATTAGAATTGAAATGCAGCAACTTTTTGTGCATAATAATAATTTAGACTTTTACATCATTTCATAGAAAAAAGACCAATCTTAACTATAATGGTAGATCTTTTTTTCCAATTTGTCATCTGTATACATGTACCATGGCATCATTATACTTTTTTGACCGAAAATATCGACTTTTATACAAAAAAAGAATTTTAAGTATGAAAGTTTCCAAGGCATTGTTTTAAAACAGATAATGGGAGAGAGGGGGCTGTAGACCCATTTGCCTACTGTATTTCCTCTCTGGTGTCTGTTTTTAGAAGACATTAACACAAAGAATGTAAATATGTCCTTAAGAAATCAGTCATAATTTTTAGGTGGTACATTTCAGACAATGCATTACATGCCATAGCATCTTTTACACGGCCAAGTGCCGCTATGTTTTTGATCTGCGGCGCAAGAGCTAAACGCATGCGCATATAAAAATTTTGGCGCGATATATTATTTATAAATCCACGTTACCGTGGTTGTAGTCAACTGGACATTCAAAAGGTTTCAATTGTGTTTATTTGTGACAGATTCTTTTTTTCTAAGTAAAAGGTTTTACTGAGAGGCCCAACAGTTTTGACGACATTGCTTTGCTAAAGATGTTTTTATGAGTTTTTCTTCTTGTGTGTTGGTTGAAAGGTTTTCAGTGTTTGGTTATAATCGTTTTTGACATGACAAAAGCCTCAGTGGTAGTGGATGATGAGCTGGTTATTAAGCTTATACTGGATTTCCTTAGTACAAGAAAACTTCATAAGTGCTTACGAAGTTTGGAAAAGGAGACCGGAATCGTAAATTATGGATTTTCTAAAGATGTTTTGTTTTTGAGACAGCTCATTCTTGATGGCGAGTTTGAATCCGTTTTGGTTTTTGGACAGTCTTTGGGAAATGTGGATGGTTTTGATTTAAAATCCTTTCGATACTTAGTACTTAAACAAAAGTTCATGGAGGTTCTATATTTCAAATCGGGTATCGGTTTTGGAGAAACAAGTTATTCCATTGAAGATTTAATAAAATGTCTCAATCAGTTGGAAAAGGATTGCCCAACAAAAGAAGAATATGACAAATTAAGCTGGCTATTAACAGTACCTAATTTATCTGAGCAGCCAGAATATCGGAACTGGAGTCCAGAAACAGCTAGAATTAGTTGTTTTGAAGACGTTTTTGAAGTACTGAAACGGGGCATCCCTGTTGGGAGACTTGGATCAAATGAGAAAAATTGTGAGGTATCACAGAGTTCTTGCAGAGATCGTTTGGTAAACTTGCTGGTGAAAGGCCTTTGTTTTGAAAGCTGTGTTGAATATTGTCAACAAAGAGCAATTAATGGTGATGATTTTGGAGGTCCTGGAATAAGTATAAAAAGTGAGTTACTCACAGGAATGCCACAAGAAACAACAGGAAATTTTTTGTCATGGCTTAAAAGTCTGAATCAGGATGCATTTAACACACCATTTAAACCACTGACCATTGAAGTGGAATTCAGAGTGTTAAAGAAGTTAGAATGTGACATAAAAGAAGACCAGTTAAATCTTGTAAGAGATAATAAATTTTTTTCCCGCAGCTTGTCCCTTAGTGGAAGACCATCAACTGCAGACACAATCTCACATCTGTCAAAGTCAGATTCAAAAGTCTCAAGCACAAGAACAAAACAAATAAGTTCAAATTCTATTATTTCAAACTCACACAGTGCTTTTAGTTTTCATGGTATTTCTGAAAGAAAATCTCAGCTGTGCATGAATGGTGAAAAAGAACGTGTGATTCGGTCACCAATAAAAAGTAATGAAGCCCAGAGCACGACTGAATTTACCAGAGAACAAGATAAAAATAATGAAAACATCAGTAGTGACAACTGTCCAAGCTCAGAGTCTGAGCAAAAGCAAGAAGTTAGAAACTCTATTTTATTACTAAAAGAGAAACAGCAACATAATGTTCTTAGCCAGCTTGAGGAACACGAGAAACAACAACAAGAATTACAAAAACAGCTAATAGAATTATCAAACAAATTAAACTCTGATGTGAGACAGTTTGAGGAGGTGGCAGCTAACACAAACTCAGAAAAAATTGAGTTGTCAGCTTTTGAAAAATCCCAAAATGTACTGGAGAATATACATCAAAACAAAAACACTGAGTTAGAAAATTCATCTGTGGTTCAAAAGACATATGTAGTTAATAACACACAAGATATGCAAACTTCACAACAGTTTGAAGTGTATAAATCCAAAAAAGATAAGATACAATCAAATATTTCTGCTGTCAATGAGTTAGAAGGAAATCAGAGCACATCTTCTATCACCCAAGTTCGTACATCAACACCAGCAGTAAATGGAAAAGCCAAAATTAAACCATTGACCCTTGAGGAATCAAATGTAAATGTTTTAACTGATAATTCTGACATTGCTATGCAACCAGTTACACCAAGTGCTGAACTTTTTCCTGCTATTACTCCAAAAATAAACAGGTCCTTTGGACCAGGGCACTGGATCACACTTGCTGATGGCTCTGGTGTGTTGAACACAAGGTGAGTTAAATTGTTTGTCAGAAATAGTTTTCAAATTATACTTTTGCTGACCAAGTCGTTTGCATATTTTAATCTTCCATAAGAAGCTAAGGATACTATCCCATAAAATATTGATTAGAAATAAAATCAGTTTTTGATAAGGTGTTTGTATTTTGAATTAATATCTCAGGGCTCGACAAAACCCCTGTCTGGTCGTCTGGGGCAAGTACATTCTGAGGTCGGGCAAGTAACTTTTCATAGTCACTTGCCTGACGGACAACAGGCCTGTCAGTGAAAAAATCAGTAGGTGTGCAATCATTGGCTCACCTTGGCTGACCTAGGCGTGCGATGGCATGAGGTGACTTAAGTGACTAAAAACGTAACAATGCAGGTGCTTGTAGATTTCGTCTGCTTTTTTACCGCAAAGGAGACAAACTGTCTAGACTACTTTCAGCAAAAATAATAATTTTTTGACACATTTAAATGGGTTTTTCTTAACATGATAGAGCTCATTTTTTACCATGACCTCAACATTTGAGGGACGACTAAAAATAATTCTTGAATCAAAAGAAAAATAAAACAGAGGGACCCACGGCTACATGTTTTTCCAGAAATTCTAAAAGAAAAGAAAGACAATGGCTTGTTTTCAAAAACTAAGGAGTCATTGCCTAGAAATACCAAGTGCGATAAATTTATATATTTTAAGTATACAATGGATCGCACGTCTGGCTTTCATTAGGCATGTGAATAGACGTGCCCGCTTAAAGGGCAAGCTCGAATTCAAGTTTTTGTCAAGCTCTGTATCTACTGAGTGGTAAATTCAGTTAACTGTTGTAATGATGATCTTATAATTTAAAAATATATGGCTGTGTGAATGTTTATATAATATACTACTTATTAACCAAGAGTGAGGTCATTACAGGGAAATGTCAGACCAAGGCCTTGCTGTAATGACTGAGTGATAGCGTGGTCATTACAACAAGACAGAGGTCAGAGATTTCCCTGTGATGATCGAACGGACGAGTTTAATAAATTATTTATTATATGGCCTTTCATCTATTTTTGGAAGAAAACGAAAAAACACCGGAAGTTAATTTCCATATCTGCTTGTGCGCACGCACTCATTTCAAATGATGTTCACACAGCCGAATTGGTAGTCCTCTTGAAAAACAGGCAAAAATGATTTCTTCAAAAATTAACAGTCAAAAATAAATGTTAAAAAATAAATTTAAAAAAATCGCTTGTAATGACTGGTCATTACAGGGAAATCTCACCCTCCCAACAGCCAATCAGATTGCAGGAAACAATCTAGCCATATAATAATCATGCATTTTGAGTCTGTGTTTCTCTGTACCGGGGTTGGACTTGTTTCATGGTAGAATGCAACTGCCGTCTCCATTCAACCCTGTCTTCAGCCTGTTCGATGGTGAGATGACAGGAGTGAAGATCTTCTGTAATCACACCTCACCTTTTGGTCAAAAGTAAACTAGAAGTACTACTGTTAAGAGTGTATGAGTATTTTAAAACTTAAAGGCAGAATTTAAAGAGAAAAATAATTTTCTTGTGTTTTATGTTAGCACCCCTAAGTCATGCCGACAAAAAATGTCAGAGACCCCAGCTCCTCCTGCTTCTCCTGTCCTTGCTATTGATGTCCAGACGCCGATCACAAGTTCTCAAACGAAGCAACCACATGGTCAGTTATCACAGGATGTGGTTAAGGAAACAATGAACTCAGAGGTTGCACAGAACAAAGAAATTCCTCCAGTTGGAATGGTGAGTTTTTAGCTTAATCAAGGTAATTTATATATTAATTGTTTTTAAATTATTACTTTAATTTGATAATCATTAGGAAAATAAAATGTAATGTTCTCCTTAATAAGTAATGGAGGGAAACTGCTAATTAGATAACTTAAAGCAATTTTTGAATTTTATTCAGCTAATGTTAAGATTGTCAACTAAGTTCAATACAGGGGCCATGGAGAAGAT
This sequence comes from Isaurus tuberculatus, assembly GCA_025447995.2. NCBI lineage: Eukaryota > Metazoa > Cnidaria > Anthozoa > Zoantharia > Zoanthidae > Isaurus > Isaurus tuberculatus. The sequence continues at coordinate 19,539 of JAOEHV020364783.1, read as the reverse complement.
TTTAGTGTCAGGGGTCATGGAGCAGGGTGGGGGGCAATGGGGGCAATTTCCCCACCCCCCACACACTATTTTCCCTGACTTTAACTAGTTTTAGTTCTGATTTGTCCACACTCCACCACAAACGTATGCCTCCCCACTCTTAAAAATGCTTCGTGGCCCTTGAGTGTGGGGACAAATTCATGTTTTTGTACTAAGCAGGGAATTATATCAAACTTTTTGATGTTTACTTAATTTATGCATTAAACCAAGCTTACAATGCATGTTTCTTTTGAACTGAATGGTCAAGTGAACTTGCACTTTCTTTGACTTTTGTATTTAAGAATTTTTAGTTGGTAGAAAAATTGGGGAAAGTCATTTGCCTCCTCGTCAACCCTGTCCCAACTTTACAGCCCCTGCAATAACAGAAAATGCTACCATGTTGACTTGAAATTAAGTTTAAATTTTTTTAAGTTTGAATTCAAAGCAGTTACATTTTTTATGTACTAAATATGAGTAAGATTTTTTTAATATATAAGAGTGTCACTAGTAATAAAAATAAATGTGATATTTATCGAAAGTTATAATCTGGTAGCTCTGACAGAAAAGTGTCGCATTTTTATAACATTTTTAGTAAAAATGATGTTCCAAACATTCAGTTATTGAGCTTCCAGTTCAAGATGCAGTTTTAGTAGAATTGTGTAGAGTTTCTGAAGGTTTGAAGTTACCAGTAATGAAGTAATTTGAGATTATTGAACGAAATACCTGCTAATGGATATCAATTGGCTATGTACAAGAAATGACATCATAGTTGTTTTGGTCTATCTGTTATAGTCTCTTTTGTGTTTATGTAGCAACATTTGATATTATTGTAACTCAGTTAAGCTTTGCTTTACAAAGTAAAGCTTTTGGTCAGGGGAAAAATGCCTGTGTTCAACACAACAGTAAGTCCAATGAGAAATATTATAGCTTTTGAGATGCATTCATTGGCTTCAATGATTATAATGTTTAACCACACTCTACCAGTGAATAAGGCTAGTGTATATATTAAGGTCATAAGATCTGTGTTTCAAGTAAGTCACTAGGTGTAAGTGTGTAAGTTCAGTGAACTCTGTATTTGTTAAGTTTAAATGAAGCCTGTAACATCAATACTTGTAGTTTTGAAGTGTCCAAGGTGATGCATTTTTTTTTACCCTTTTTTACTTCATTTTCTTTTATGTTCAGGTAGACTCTGTGGCATTTTTATTCAGTCTATTTATAAACTTCAAATGGTTAAAGTGATTAAATGTTTTGTTTTGTTGTTCTATATTTTCAGGTGAAAGCCATAAACCAATTTGATCACAAAACATCAACATATATTTTTGGATAGACAATGTTTTAAATTATAAGTTTTCATTGATAAAGGCTAGAGAATAAAAATTGTGTATTTTTTTAAAGATATGTTTTGGCATGTGTGTCATTTTTTGTAAGAAGTAAAAATCAAAATGCATTCAATGCTCCTTTGCTGTCAAGTAGCTATTCATTTGACTCAATAGAGACTGATGAACAAATTAACAGGTACCTGTGTTTTACATTTATTTTGTTGCGTGAACCAGTGAATGCTGTGATGTATCTTAAAAAGCTAAATTACTGAAATCTCAATTAATCAGACCTCTTTTTCTTGCTGTCACTGGCAAATTTTGAATTTTGTTGCTTACAAAAATGCAGTCAATAAAATTAATGTGTGTTGTTTTGACTCAAGTTTTTGCTGTCATTCCTTAAACGTATGTATGCCAGCCATGAACCAATATTGTACATACTTGTAAAGTAAAAACACACACAGAGTGAGTCATATTAACACTGACATGTCAGTTTTCTAATTTAAATTTTTAGCAATCTGTGTTTTCATGTTATTTCAATCTAAGAAAATTGATTTATTTGATATTCATGGATTGAGGTGTTTTATGATGTTGATTTTAGTTTCATAGCAAAAACACTCAAGGCTACTGATATTTGAAAATAATATCATTCAATAGATGTATCATTTCTGGTGGTTCTCAGTGTCAGTAGAATGAAAGAAAATGAATTTCTAATAAAACTCATGCAAGTCATTGATCAGTATAGAGTAAAACTCAGATTTTAATTTCTTTTTTTTGCTAAAAATGTTATAATTTCAGGGTTTTCTTTAAGTTTTTAGGTAGCCGGAGTTTTGTGAAAAGTAGACGGTTGTGGGTCTGGAAAATTTTTGAAAACTGAAATGACATGACTCGTGAAGCAACGAAAGTAGCCGGCGAAACCTGGCGGAGAAGCTGGCGAAGTTCGCCAGCTGCCGGCTCTTATAAACAACCCTGAATTTTAATTAGTGAAATACTGCTAAGTATTCTATAAAGATTATTAAAAAATTGTACCTAATTTTTCAGTGGTGTTGCATATTTAGATTATGATTAACTCACTCTTTTTCTACCTCGAGCTCAGTGGTTTTAGACATTTTGCATTTTAAAAATTAAAAATACATTTTCTGCAAATGTAGGAAAAAGATAACCAAGCATTGTTGGCCCAACAACTGTTTCCAAAAAAGGGTCCCAAAATCAATGGTGTACGTCGAACCTTGCTTCCTCATGGCCAGGCCAACGATACCCCCCCTCCTCGGGAAGAGAAGAAAGCCTCACAGTTGGTCAAGGGTGATGATGTGAGACACATGGCAATAGCTAACAATTTGAAATCACAGCCTCATGCTCGTCAAGAATCACCTAAAACTCCCAACAGTGTGCCAATGACAATATCCAAACTTACGCAAGGTAAACAGTTGATTGAAAGGCTAAAAAGTGTACTGGAAGATAATGGATCAATGTACTACAGCTGTTACAGTTTTTGGAATATTCAACTTACAATTTCTACGATATAGGGAAACAACTATAATTATTGTTGATAAATATATATTCTAGAATGTTGCCTTAGTTTGAAAACATGTAAGCTAACTTTGATTACTCTTTTTAAATCCTTTAATGAGTTAAATGGCCCTTTGGAGCCAAATCTTCTCCCTGTTTCCTGTAGCATTTTATATGAATATAAGAGTCTGAACTTCCCTTTCATTGGGCACTAATCCCTTGCAGGTTATCTCCAGTAAGAGCAGATGTATCTCATTTTACCAATCTCATGAAATAGGAATTGAATGAGTCAGCTTTATCAGGAAAGAAAGTTGCACTTTTCAATACTGTGCAAAGCTGGGAATCAAACCTGAGAATCTCTCAAAGCCTACTAGGCTGGTGCTTAAATACAGTATGTCACATTAATTTACACTGATTAATTCTGAATTCGAATTTATTGATTCTTTGTTCAAGCTGCTGGTTAACTAATTGAGCACTGTCAAGGATAAAATAATAACCACATATAGAAATGAATAACAAATACTTTTTATTTAGTACATTAGGCTGTGTTTTCAATAAAGAATTCCAGAAGGTTTGTCAGTGTAACAGAGTTTCATATTTATCTTTTTTACCTATTATTTTGACTACCCCAATGCCTTTGTCATTTCATCACTCAAGCTTGTCATCTCACCTGCTTTTCCAGTAACAAATTTTTAATATAAAAACAAAAAAATTATATCATGTTCTAGACTTAATCTAGAAAGAAAATGGACAGCTTATCTGAACCATTTAATGCTGCTTGACAACTGTTGTTAAGTGTGAAGTCATAGTACAAGCAAACATTTTGAGATCAATTCGAGAACAGTGTAATATGTAAAGAAAATGATTGTTGTCAACTTGTTGGATGTTCCAACCCATCAAACCATAAACAAACTTATTGCCATTTACCATCCATTCCATTTCTTGAGAGTTCTGAAATGCATTTCATTTTTGTCTGAGGTTAAATATATCAAGGGCCTGTCACAACTAATTGTTATTGCTGTGTTTGTTGTAGGTAAAGTAGAGATCAAACAGGCAAAGGACTTTAATGTCACTTATCATAAACAAGCCCCACCATCAAACACCACAGTTGTGTTAGGAAATAATAATAAAGTGTTAGAAGAGCAGCGTGAAGTTCTCATGTCATCCCCACAACCAAGGTTTTGTACAGTTGCAACACTTGAAGATGTTCAGGCTATAAGGGCTGTGGCTTTTCATCCGCTTGGGGACATGTTTGCTGTTGGCTCGAATTCCAAGACTCTTAGAATATGTACATCAGTTGGACTTAATCTGAATGGATACAAGAATATTTCTCAGGGGTGAGTCATGTTGAAAAGTTCTATGTTAAAATAATACAGTGCCAAGTTTTAAAAAAGGGTTTCTTGGTGGTCACCCAGGGAAAGTAGGTTTGTCTTTTTAGTTGCCTGCGGGAATTTATTTAGCTCTCCTGCTTTATTCAGCAAGCATCTTGATTTCTTTTGGTTTCTGTGCAGTCGGAATGTTAGCTCATGAACACCAATTATGGTTGGATTTTTTTGTTATTTTTCACTCGTACTTGGACTAATTTAGGTGATTGGGTTGGATGCTCTCCTATGAAATAACAAGATTTGTTAATTTTTTTACAATCCAAGTTTTAGCTTAATATAGATTATAATTAAGATTTCAAAAAAATAGGTTGCCCTGCTGGGCTAGTGGTTCCATAAAAGATTGGTAGTAGTAAATCATTTTGCCTTTTTCCATTTTCAAAAAACTTCTTTCTTTCCAGAGATATTTTAGTTTAAAAAATGGTCGCGATTGCCAGTGATAACGTCATTTACTCAACAAGCACTCCACCTTGGATTTCCAGAAGCCTTTAATATCACACTAAGGTTTTGACGTATCATAATGAATTAACATATCTTAAGACAAAAATCAAAGACATCAAGATTTGGTCATAGTGGCACTTTAAACATTTCTTGGCCATTTTAAAGATAAGCACATTGAAATGAAGCACACTGCCATCGTATGTGTAGACAAACTGTTTTTTTTTTTGAATAATCATTTTTGCAGCGAAGCAAGTCAACAAATTCCTCAGCCAACCATTTTGATCAAGATCAACAAGTACCATCGGGGCTCAATATACTGTATTGCTTGGAGTAGTCAGGGTGATCTGATTGCTAGTGGATCCAATGATAAGAGCATCAAGATAATTCGCTTTGATGCTGACAACTGCACACAAATAGGAAACGAGCTGGAAATGACTATTCATGGTGGCACAGTGAGGGATCTATCATTTGTTTACAGACCAGCTGGATTACCAATGCTTGTGTCAGGAGGGGCAGGTGCGATAGATCAGGACGATTGCCCTTTGGTATATTGACGTAATGTTACAGGGTGGTAAAACACCTAGCTAACAACTTGTCGTGAACACATCAGTCCTTTTCTCTGACAATATTGTCGTCATCGTCAACTTTGTGAATCTTATTAAAACTATACTATGTTCCACCACCGTAATATATTGTATAAACTATATGAATAAGTTTACGTAATTTTCAAACACTCAAAAATGTTCTAAGCAGATCGTTTTATCCTGAAGATGGTTTTCAGGCCCGTTCAAACGGATCAAAAATGTTGGTCAAACATTGTTAGGTGGTGTTGGACGGTGTTTGATCAGTGTTGCATTGTGTTGGATACTGGAGTGTTCAAACGAATCCAACACTATCCAACAATGTTGACTTTCGGAACCGTGGTTCAGATTTCGGAACCTGGACACGAAATCATGGCGTATTTTTGATCACGCGAGCGATAATGTTGGACGATGTTGGATGAAAAGTTTGAACAAAGTCAAACTTCATCCAATATCGTCCAACACCGTCCTACATGTTTGATTGTGCTGTTCAAACGGGTCAAACATGTTGCGTCCAACAATGTTTGATAATGTTTTACCAACATGTTTGACCCGTTTGAACGGGCCTTTACTCTTGTGAAACCAATGAAAGAGTTCATGCAGATGATCGGGAATATTTATTATTTATAACCATAGAGCGATATTGTGGTGCTATAGTAAAATTGGTTGTATTACGAGGGTATCCTCTAATCACAAGCAATGAGTGTGGTTTTGTTTTATGAGCAAAATTTCAGGTGATTACAAACGACGCTTTTTGAATTGCATAGCATTGATTCACTAAAAGTATGTAAAAAGGTTTTACTTATCATGCTGGAAAACAGAGAGAAGGTCGAATCTTTAAGTTCGATTCCAATCAGGACGCGTGATTCATTTTTGCTGTTTCACATCATAATTATCAGTTCTCGTCATCATAGTGTTATCAACTGTAATAATATTGTAAGTATAATTACAAAAATTATTATCTTAGTCACAGTATTTTTATGATATGCAAGACACTTTGTTTTATGACCATGTATCTTGATAACTTCGTTATTGGTCCGTAGCGGATGGAAATATTCTGATATCAGACTGTAACACTGGGCAGACGGTGGGTACCCTCAAAGGTCATGCTGGTGCAATTATGGCAGTTTATGCGGCTGGAGACGATATCATTGCCTCAGGGTCAGCGGATCAAACTGTTCGTTTGTGGGACCTCAGGTCCCAGAGGTGTATCGATGTCATGGCAACTGGGGACAGTGGCGTAGCTTCTGTTTGTGTCAATCATTTGGGCACCTTGCTAGCGTCAGGTACGAACTTGTGTGGGTGTGGTGGTGTTTATCGGGGGAAGAGAAGATCTTTATCATTGAATATGGCTAAATTTTACTTGCTGCTTAACTGAATTTTCTCTTTGCAAACGAATAGAATAATAAATAATAAAAAAGCCACCAAGTTTGTGCTTCTAAAATACCTTCAGGGGGGCGGATAAGGTGTATAATTAATAACTTACTTTGAAAAAAGTAACAATTTTACAATCGGCCTCTTGTTTTTCTTCGTGTCAGTCCTTTCCCAACTAACGACTGCTGTAAAGAAAAACTATTCCATTATCAGTTTTTTAAATTCTTTATATGCAGTTCAATTTTAGGACAGTCATTTAAGGCCTTGACTTTGGCCCCTTCATTAAAAATATCTGTGATGAATAGTTGATTTGTTTATGGAAAACCGGTTTTCATTCGCCCAAAAGTTAAAGCAGAGTTTTCAAATGGGAGCCTGGGGGAAGGAAATAGATGGATATATAGATTGAAAGAAAGGGAAAATTAGAGAAGTAAAAGTTGGTTTCTGCAACTTCCCTTCTGTTTCCATTAAGTGCTTCTCCATGTTTTCCATTAGAAAAGATCGTTTGAATTTCGGAAAGTTCGGTGACAGAAGAAACTGTGATACAGACTATCCAAATTAAAAGAACGAGCATTCAGCTCAGCTCTTGGTATTTTATCACGTAGTTTTGTATAGATTGCGAACGTAATGAAGGGATCGACATTCTGTGGTTGTGAGGCTTCATGTCCATTCAAGTCTTGTCTAGTCTCTAGTCTCCAACTTAAAATAAATCCGAGATTCAACTCCCCTCTGTTAACGCATTTCTTTGTTAACATTTTATCCAGGGCATGAAGATGGTAGTTGTATGATTTATGACATTACTGCTGGTAGAACTCTTCAATTATTTAAACCACACAGCATGGATTGTCGGACTGTGCGCTTTTCTCCAGACTCCCAATTCCTACTCACGGGCTCTTACGATACCAAGATTTTGCTCATGGATGTAAAACAGAACTTGGAGGGCAATATACCTCCGTATTATTGTGTAGCAGAGCACAAGGATAAAGTTATTCAATGCCGATGGCATCCGAATCAACTTGCATTTCTATCATCCAGTGCCGATAGGACAGCAAGCTTATGGACTGTGGAGTGTTAACATGAGTAGATTACAACGATTTACATCCATCAAGAGATCACTGGAGAAAGGAGCGTGAAGCCAAAAATTAATACAAAGAAGAAATAAATAGTAGGAAAAGATTATTCACTGGCATAAACCCTTTCAGTTAGTATACCCTTGAATTTAAGTGTTTCCAACCTATCTCTTGGCATTACGCATTCGATGTTCTTTATCATTTTCTGATTTTCAAACCTCTATATATCTGAATTCATAAAGTATTTATAAAATTATACAATAAATAAATATATATATGTATATATGTATATTTATAGAGACATTTTTTTTTTCAGGTTTTAAGGAGATATTATTAAGAGTTTCTAAATTATGATACATTATGCTGTCTTTATAAAAACTGCAGTTTAATTTAAGAATTAAATTTTACTCAGTAAAAAGAACTACACTTGGTTCGTGCAAGGTGTTTAAGGTACGGAAAAAAGAAGATAACAAGATATTTTAACGCTTATGCAAATCTGGAAAATGAATGTACTATGTTAAGTCAAGAGCTTAGGCTCATGTTCTGTTGCGTTGGTATAATTTGAACGAAAACAAATTTTAAACTTTCAGTTATTTGGTGATGGAGTAAAAAATATTACATTGGCGGGCGGAGTTATAGTTTTTTTTGTTGAAAGATATTAAGCGAATAAATACGTATGAGAAAATTCAATTTTCAAGCGTCCATTCAATATTTTGTGTGATAGATAGTTATGGATGGAAAAATCTGTTGGTTAAAAATAAGATAATACCGGATGATGTTCTTCGCACGCAAAGATGGCACATTTTCAAAGAATGAGCTGAATTTGTATTCTATCATACAGTATAATGCTAAAAAATTATTAACTTGTGAACCTCAGCTTTAATGAAGAAAAAAGTTTTACGAACCCCCATAATATATAAAGTATAATAAACACAAATTGCCGAGACAAATTTCCTGTTAGGTTGGTAAAAGGTAATAAAAAAATTAACAAAAATAAATTAAAATTACGCGGTCGAAGCTGCCAAAATTGCCAAGGTATTTGGGCGTTTATAGCGATGGTTGTTGTTGTTGTTGTTAAATAAAATAAAATAAACAAAGTTCTTATACCTAAAACTGTGCCTTTAAGTTGTTGTTTCGCCCTTTGCTTTCGTAAAACTGAGCTTATAAAATACGGCTAAATTTAGCTCTGTGTTGATTGCCTCAACTTTCAGAGAAATTTACACGCGTTCATTTATGAGGTCCTTTGACAGATAAGACAGACCATCACAATTGCATTATAAGATAGATAAAACACTTGAAAAACATTGGAGTTGTCAGAGAAGGAGGTAGGGGAACCGCATCAACCCCATTTCTTTCCTTCAAGTTAATACTTTTTGTCTGCTTTAAGAAGTTAACCGATAGTATCGAAAATAAAACTTTCACTACTCATGATGAAAATGAAATGTCGATGAAAATGCTCGCTCGAGAGAATATATTTTAGTATATTTCGTTACCAGCGAAAATGTGAAAATAAGGTATTCATGAGCCTACTAACACATTTCCCATGTTTAGATCCCCCTTTTTGATGCTGTAGGAGTCGTGTGTGGAGCTAGGAAAGAAATACGACGTTGTACTATCCATCCGCGCTCAGTGCAAAAGCAACAACACCGGCATAATACTCCAGCATAACTCCAGCAAAACTCACCTATTTTTTCTAAATAGGACAGTTGGCCTATTTAATAGGGAAAAGCCTATCTGAAACAATACAAATTAATCCTTAATTGGACAGTTTTAGAACATTAAAGAATAATAGCTATGCTGCCAATTGCAGATTAACTGCTACCTATATAATTAATTCCCCTTACTGTCGTACCTCTCCGCAGAAATGGATTAGTTTTTCAATGCAGGCCAGATAACTTTGTCCAAACTTATCTCCTTGGTGTCAGGTTTTGATGAGTATACGGATGACGGTGATCTAGCTAAAGCACTGACGTTTTACCAAGGTGACGGTTAGCCCCCTTGTAAATTCAGATATGCTCGTCCGTTGGTGCGTGGAGCAGGGTCTATTCCTGGGAGTGAGGTTGACGCACTGAGAAACTGTGACATCACATACTATCTAAACATACATAAGCTGCTCAGAATTCTTTGTACTCTAGTACATGTCAGTTCAGTGAAGAGGAAGAAATCCTTTGTACTTTGTTGCCACTCAAGGCCTACTGGGGAAATACAATGGGTATAGTAACATAACCGTCCCTGGCAATAAAGAACGTCATTTATAGCTGAGATCTGGATGTTGATGCCATTGCGTCATATTTCTTCAACATGACACTCGTACGTCCCACTCGCAGTCTGTTTACTAGGCCATCTTTTCTGAAAAAAATCACTGTTATCTGAAAAAATCACTTTGCCTTCCCATAATTAAAAGGAAAATCCTAGCTTTATTTTTATTATTTATTTTTTTGAAGGTTATTTTTTGAGGAGTCTTTTTACTAACTTTTCATAAACCCAACAAAATACAGGGGCGTAGCTAGACTCAAAATTTAGGAGGGGGGGCGTATGGCGCTTCACATCGGGTTCAAAATTCAGTCACATAAATTTCACGGCGTCTTCATCCGTGTCATGCTCCAGTCTTCTTGCGAGATCAAGAGAGAATGTCTCACTCTATCTTTGTACGCTCAAGATTCTGTCCGCCATGACGATCCTGAGAAAATTGTTTTTTGCAAGGAATTTCGGGGCGTTTTCTGCGATGGACTGGAGCCGACTGTTCGATTGACGATTTACAGATGTTGATCGTTTCACGTTTCGGTGATTTCACGGTTATGATGGTTTCACGGTGCATATTGGCAGATTTCAACTCTCAGCTATACGATTTTGATTTCAAGACCGAGTTTGCCTGATAATTTCGAGACACCGTGACGGATTCAAAACAATGTTGCTGTTCATTTCAAGGACTTCATGATTTTGAAAGTATACTGGTTTCAGTGTTTTGGTGATTTTAAACAAAGTGCCAAGGTGAATTTATGTTACGTGACTGAATTTTGAACCCGATGAAGCGCCATAGGGGCGGGGCAAATTCATTTTTGAAAGGCCAAGATCAGGTAGTAAGGTTGGTATTTTGAGAAACATTTTACCTGTATTTGGTAAAAACTTCATCAGATTAGGGATATGCTTTTGAGAGAAAAAATCATCTGTTGTTAGAAGTTCCCGCCAAAGAACAAAATATGACAATACTTCCAGTCCAAAATTTAGGGGAGAGAGAGAGAGGGGGGGGGGGGGGAGGCATCTGCTCCCCTGCACGACGCTAGCTACGCCCCTAAAATAGCTATAATAAACTCCCGCGAAAATAGATCCTACAGCGTTGTCGTTAACCGTGAATTATAACTGTGAAAAGGGCGGGAAAAATTCATTAACGCGAATCCCTTATCGACATATTAAAGCCGCTTTTCTTTTTGGGGAATATTCTTTTTTTGTAGAAAATAAAACCGGAGGAAAAAGCAGCGAGTATTCTGTAAGTGTATTCGAATTTTCAAAGGAACTTTAAGTGCATGAGAAAAAATTTGAAATCATTGATCACCTCAAAGAACACTGTAAGTTTAACTGATGTTTAGCATATAGCCAACCAGTGAATAGTGTTTTTCGCGCGCTCTGATTCGTTCCCTAAAAAGTGAGTATCCAGGATATTCACTGATTCGCGATCGGGGAAAACAAGATGGCGTCGCAGTTTCCAAAAGATGTTAGCGAAGCTGAAATTTTAGAAATAAATAATGCGGTAATTCCCGAAAACACAAAAAAGTCAACAAAATTTGGTGTGAACGAATTTCGAGGTAAGTTTTAATAATTGTTTGATTTATGAATAACTTTTTCACAAGTCTTGCAATATGCGCGCGGCGGCTTGGCTCTGGATAAAAAAAATATAATTATTATATTTTAAAAAAGCATGTTTCTCACTGATTCGCCGGTTGGGGATTTGGTAACATAATTATTCACCTCAATGTCGGTGAAAGCCAAGTATATTCAACTCCACTTCGGTGAATAATTACTTGTTCAATCGCGTCTCTGAGACAGTGTAAAATCGGACAATTTTTCCTCTTAAACCTTGATACACAACATTATCAAAGTTTTGTTCGGAGACAATATGAGACAATTTGTAAAGTGATCAGTCTCGCATCTTTGACTTGTTTTCACTGCTATTAAACGCAACGTGCATTTAAAAACTTTTACTTACAAATAATTATTGCTTAATTGTTGGTAAATTTTGCACAGTTTATCCATACTTTGAGACAAAATTTAAAAATATTAAAAGTTTTATAACATTTTTATTGCTTTTTAGCTTTTCCGTTGACTACAGTGAGCTAACTTATAAAAGCTGATAGTTTTAATAATTTTAGGTAACGTTTTTAATAATTATTACAATGAATCATGATAATGATTCGTCAATACTCAAAATATAATGTTTGTTTTTCCAGATCTTTTTTAAAACATTCTTGCTGTCAACAGAACATTTAAAAAATTGATTCTCAACAAAGTTTATTAAAGAAAATTTATTTTACTAGATAAAAATTCTCCAAGAAACCACCTGAAAATTTTGGTCTTCCGATAAATCATCTAGCACTATCTGATCAATCCACAGAAAATATTTCAAACATAATTCCCAACATACTTTACAAACCTCTTCTACAATTTCTAAACTTCAGTGCCTAATCATTATTTTTGTGATGAAACGTTTACTTAACATACATTATAGTTCTTTTCATACTTCACCAGTCTTTTCTGTCAAGAAATGGCAAAATTGTTAGTACAAGCTTATCCGAGTTAGCCATAATGTCATGGATTTCAGATAATGGCTTTGATTGTGTATGAAGTCCGTTTATTTCCAAAACTTCATCACCAGGGCTTAGAAGACCAGCAAGAAATTTTGCTGATGTTGAGTCCATAATACGACTGACAAATACCCCTTGACGATATTGTTTGTAACCCTTTTGAATGAAGAAGCCATAGAGGCCGTTACCAGGTCGATTCAGTTCTACTTGGTAAGCCATTCCACCAAAGTCATGACTAACACCAATAACTTTCCCCATGCTTTGCCCACTAGTGGGCTTACTGACTGCCGTGCAATTATCGTACCATGTCTTTGTTTGTTCAGTTATATGAAGAGGCTTTAGCTCGAGTTTCTTTTTGCTAAATTTCCAAGCTTTCTTGCTGCTGTTTGAAATTAAACAAGGTTTTTCAATCATTGGAAGATCATTCACCACATACAATCCTGAACGGCGGTTAAATTTGTGCTTCTTTTTGTATTTCTTTTTGTCCTGATTTGATTCAAAACTAAAACCTGTGAACTCATCTTGCACTGATGATGGCATTGCTAACTCTGGCATGCTTCGAGACTTATAAACTCTTGCATTTAAGACTGAATTGTTTGAGTCTTGACTTCCTGATGTATTCAATTTATAACGACTACAGTAATGCTCTCGTGCAGATTTTGGCCTAATAATTATTTCACTGCGAATACTGCAGACTGTTTCAGCATCTGATTCTGTATCTTCACTACTGAAATAACAAGGATGACTTCTGATGTTTCCTAAAGAGTGAGGCCTTGGTCCTTTAAAAGAAAAATGAAACATTTTGTAAGTCAAGCATTTTCAAATGATTAGAAATGACTAATACACTTCTTATAAAAAATATGAATAATTCAATTTGACATTTATTTCAGTCTCAAATTAAAGCTGTACATTTATTTCTCTTCTTGCAGCTACTTGGTTGATTAAACTAATAACACCAAAAAAAATATAGTAAAATAAACATTTACTGAATACCTTCCAGCTAGGTTTAAAATAAAAATATTTTCACATTTACTTGAGAGAAGGCCATGTTATACTAATATTCATTTTCAATAATGGGTTTATCTTAAAAAAACTAATTGTCTTTTTCATTATAAATGACCAGATGAGTGCAGATTTCCAACTAAATATTAAAATTTACTGAATCCAAAGCTTTTTTCAATACTCGTGTAGTGATTATGACATTATTCTGTTCAGTTAAACAGTGTACCCACAGAGTTTAACATTAAATATATCTTTTAAAATACTGATATTATTTCATTCAATCAATTATTGATTGAATGAACTAATATCAGTATTTTTAAATTCCATATGTTTTCAAACTATACATCAGCAACACACAAGACTTGTTGTTGTAACTTAATTTCAAGATAGGGCTCCTTGAACTGCCAAAAATAGAAAGAGACAATATGGTTTTTAAAAAACTAATTAATCTGTTGTGTATGTTTTTGTCATGCTGTATTAATCACTCAATATCAAAACAAAACTATGCTTTGGGCAAGAACCATTCCATTTTTTTATCAAAAAAGGAATTCCAAATGAATCATACACTTGTTAAACCCTCTCCTTCAGGCAAAGCTTATAAATTTATAGCCATGAAGAAAAACACAGTAACATTCCCACAAACAGCAAGAGTTAAATTATATGGTATTTGGTAAATCTATCTGAGTAATAATATTTTCCATCATTTTGACAAAAACAAAATTTCAATGACAAGTTTATTTAAAATTCTTTACAGTTGTTTGCCTATCCTCTTGACGAATTATTTTGCATTGACAATTAAAACTGTGACTAGTGATGTAATATCCATAAAAATTATATTTCTTTTAAAAATAATGTACAGTCATACTGTCTTTCATGATACAGTATTTTTGGAAAATGTTTACAGAAAAATGATGCCAAACATGGTTCAGATGGACGTGAATGTAATTTAGACTCCCAGAAGGAAAATGAGGGCACAAGCTAAACCAAAATAGGCAGTTTAAAATTACCTATTAAATAAATAACCACATTTTCAACTAGCACTTTGAGGAAAGTGCTAATTCATAAAGTTTTATTTAATTTAATCTATAACTAATTCAATGAGGTGTTTATTTGTTTGTAGTTACAAAATTTTACATTAAAGCATAATATTTCATAATTATGAAATTTGTTTGAACAATTATTATTAGTCATTCCCTCTTTAGCAGCTGCCTAAACCCCTATAATAACCATCTTTCAACTTTTCACAAACATACCCAAAGCAATTATTCCTGCAAGAAAATTTATATTTTAAAAATAATACTTTTCTTATGTTTGACGGAATATGAAGCAATGAGTGACTGAGCTGAGTTACACAAGAACATGCATTTGTTGCCTATAAATAAAAATTCCATTGATTAACAAAATTTGTGTATAAAATTTAAGCTAAAAAAAGTAAACTGAAAAATATTGCGTGGTTAAGACATCCTGTTGACAGTCTGAAGTTGTACAATAAAAGGGTTCTAACAATGGTGAGCAAATGAAGTGAACACATGGCCTAACACTGTAATCTCAAATTTCATTTCTTTAACATATAAAAAATAAAAATAGATTTGAATTAAATTGAGCAATGAATGTCCCAAAAAAAAGAAATACTGCATAACATATTGATTACTAAACAATGTAAGGTAAACACATACATCACATCCAAGAAAATACAAAAATCTTGAGTAGGTGTGTTCCAAACACCTGCTTATTTTTGAGCCAATCGGTAATAAATGACAACTTTTTCGGAAAGAAAAGCATTTGTTAGTTATTAAAAGTAAAAATGTTAACTCAAGCAAAAGTAGGGCCAAAATAAACTTTAAAAAAAATAGTCTTTGAATTTGTCTATTACATATCATAAAAAAATTTTTGAGCACATTTTAAAATTAGACTTAAAATTTTCACTTGTTCTCTGCATAAAATATTCAAAGGGAAACAAAAACATACATCTGAACTTTTAACCGTCACCAAAACAAAAGCATTTTCATCACACTTTCCTATACAAATATCCTTTCAAAATGCAAATGAAATATATTTCTGACTTTTTAGTTTGATCCTTGTGGAGAGTAAAGCTAAATAAATGCTTTAAGTTGTAACTGGATACCAAATGGAAAAAACATCTAGCAATTTCTTGATGATTTCATTAACAGGAGATTTTCAAATATTTTTCCCAGACCACATTTAAAATGGTTTTGACAATAAAAATCTAACTGTTGTCACCATGTATTTATGGCAATTAACATTAAAATGAAGCTTGAAGTTCCTAAGAGGACTTAATATTAAAAAAATAAAAAACAATTAGTAAGAAGTCTAGCAAACATTGATGAGAAATTGATTTTTTTTGTTTCAATAATATTGTAATCTTTAATGTTGATTTTAACATTAAGAAAAAGCTAAACCATTTGTTCTTTGTTACTAATAATATTTAAAAACAAAACAAAATCAGATGTTTTCATTTCAGTTTTTTAAAATCATAATTAGAGACGAAAAACAAAATTTCATAATGGCAAAACAATACGTTTCTTCAATTTTAAAAAATAAAATGATAATAAACGATCATGAATTCCAATTTTTTAGGGATTTTTACTTTTTTTCTAGTTAACTCTAAACTTGCGTTTCACGTTTCAAAGAAACGGCTCATCATTGAAATGGCTAAAAGTAGATTATTTGATAACCAAAAACAAAACATTTAAATTTAGCATTTTAATGGTTTCCTTAACTTTGTTTTGCCGGTAAAAATGTTTTTGGTTTTAGTAATTTAACAACTTTTTCTTTCAAAGATTACATAGGCAGAAAATCACAAAAAATATGAACTCATTTAGGTTATTTAAAAAAGCTTACCAATCTCCTAAAAGTTTAAATCAAAATAGAATTACAACAAGAAAAAGCCGTTGCAGCAACTAACCTTTTGTTCTCGTGAAAGCTTGACGTCGATAGTAACAAGCGGTCTTATCGTCTTCAGAGTCCAGACTTCCTTGATTTAATTCCTGATTTCTGTAAGCTACTGATTTTAAAATCCCTCTTCGGTATGATGTTTGTGTATCATTGTTTGGAGATTCGTTCTGATCGTTGTTCAAACTTCCGTCGCGGGGCAGAGTTGGAACACTTGTCGATTTCGATAAATCACCGTGGTCATCACCGTTGCTTGAAGCGCACTCGAAAGATTCAAAGTCCGCCCAGCGTACTGGCCTAGAATTTCTTGTAGCCTTTGTTGAAGGGATAAATGGCCTGTCTGCTGAAATACCACTGTCTTTATCAGATTCTAGACTGTCTCCTGGATACAGAAATCGACGGTACCTTGAATTGGTTGCTGGCGGAGAAGTTTCGTGACAAACAGTACTAGTGGTATCATGATCATCAAAGGCACTGTCACAGCTATCGTCTAAATTTTGGGATCTCCTAGTCATGGATAAGGGAGGCGCTCTTCGGCCAAGTCGTAAATGGTCAGCTCCTGATCCTGAACTGTGAACACCGGGACAAACAGGAACAGATAGTGCTCTCTCGCTTAGTTTATTATCAGCTGTATTTCGCTTTAGAGGCAAAAGGTTCTTGTCTCGTCGAGAATCTTTCACAGCTGATTCCAAGAAAGAGTCGGCCTGGTCAGATCTTGTCCATTTTTCTACATTACACTTAAGTGATGATACTGAAGAAGATCTTGAAAAGTTTTTAAAAATCTCGGGATATTTTAACTCTAACTCTCGAAATCTGTTCCTTGCCCTAGCAACTACTTGAGCGTGTTCTGCCAAAAATCCGTCTTCAAGTATTATACTGCTTCGATGATCATGTTGTTTTCTTAAAATAGTCAGATCGCCCATACTTTTCGAAAACCGATTGCCATAAGCTAGTGAAGTCCAGTTCGAAGCGTTAATATTACTTCTGTGATTTACATGTAAAGCAGAGTCTGCCGTTGATCCATTTAAATCATTTTTGACAGTTGAACCTTTTCGGTTACACAGATGATTCTCCATAGATTGAGCGAGTTCTCTGATTGACGGCTCAGGGTCTTCGTTATTGATTTCAGTACTCATGTCAAGTTTTTGGAAAATCCTCGTTGATTACTCTATATCTGCTTCTCTGTTCTATACCACTTGTAAATGAATAATTGCTGGATTCAAAAACAGACACTGTTACTAAAATCATCGAACCGGGGCATTGTACGTAGTTTAAAAACTATGCCATGACGTCAAACGGATCTGACTGATCAAGGGCTATTGTTACTTGTCCAATCAGATTACGCGTTGAAGTTTGTAAACTGACATGTTCCAAAAATAGAAACCGAACTGAAAGTCTTCAGAAAACGATATAAGTGTTTGCAAATCTTTTTTCTATTTTTTTCATTTACTTTAAGTATTAATAAAGAAACGAGTAACTAAGCATCATTTTACATCAAATTCAGTTTAGCTAAGTAATCATTAATATTATCATCTTTGTCACAGGGAATTGATAAATCACACAGCATCCAGCCTAGCGGCAGACTACCCGTAGTTCTTTTCCAATTTCATACTCGTTCGGATCCATCCCATTCGTTTTTCAAAACTATAATGTTAATAGTTCAAACTATAACCCAGATTTAATACTTAAGTTCAGAAAATCGACATGCTTTAAAAACGAAAAATTTGATAGGCGTCAAAATGAAATGAACTAACGCCAAGCCCAAAGACTGAAAATTGGGAAGTTTACTCAACTAAATGAAAATGCAATTAAGTCATTTCAAATCTGATCTCAAATTTCACGCAGAGATGACTTGGCAGCAAAATTGCATGCAGACTGGTTTTTTAAAAAAGGATTTTGCGTGGTATCAGAACTACACAGTGACGTCATCCCTTTCTTGGAGATTTGTTGCTTTCTTGTAATCGTGGGCGAAATTGTCTTGCATGGAGATGGATGTAACGCAAAAAAACAATGCCTGATACACAATTAATTTGCAATCGACAATTGAAACTTTAAAAATTCTAATTTGAGTTTTGTTCTGCTCGTGCGTCAGCAGAAACTTCATCCGTGCCGTGGTCGTTATTGAAGAAAATAAAAATGTTTGTGTTTTTCTTTGAGTAAATTATAAAAAAGCCAGAAAATAACAAAAATAGTTTTTCAAAACCGTTGTTCCACTTTTATACAGTTATCTTAAAGTAGTTTCCAACTGCAAAAAACAAAATTTGGTCAACCCAGCAAAATTCCAAATTTTTTTTTTATTCTTTTGCAACCGATGCGCAAAACTTCAAAGAAGCAGTCAGATTGTGGCATTCTCTTGAGGTTTCCGAAATTTTAGCAGGCGTAAAAAACTTTTGTTTTGCATACACTCAATAAAATGAAATTACTCAGTAAGCGACCGTATCACAATTAGACCAAAAACCAAAGGAAGATGAGAATTTGTTTTTTTGCTGCAACGGGACTTATATATACCTCTATTCGCATATATCTAATCAAAACACAGGTCTTGCAAAAAATTATTCAAAGTTAAAGTGTAAAAACACTATATTAAGTCTCTAAACTGTAAAAAAAAGTAAGTGCTTAAAATTTTAGTTTTTAATGTTACCGCAAAAGGAGACATTCCCGAGCATTTCGACGATTTCAGATCACCACTGAATGTGGCACATGGATACAATACAAGAAATGGCCATCTCCCACGTTTTGGTAGAATAAGAACTGAATGGGGACGTCGTATAACTTCTTTCCAAGCAAAAAATGAATGGCAAAAACTACCAATTACATTAAGGCGGCCTATGCCAAAAAACATTTTTAAAAGACATTTAAATAAACATTTTTTAAATATTACTTTTAATATTTAAGAGAACAATATTTATTAATAGAACAATGATTAATATTTATATTATATACTTAAATCTAGCTTTTAAATAACTTATACGATTTTTTTTTTATAACGTTTGTTTTTAATTATTTTTTATATTTGTAGGATATATTTATATATATATATACTTTTTTTTTTTTTATTCTTTTATCTTCTGTTAGAGGACCTCCCTGAAAACCACATATCGTGATGGGAGTATCCTCTTAAAATATTATTTATTATT
>JAOEHV020364684.1:0-11027 GCA_025447995.2 Isaurus tuberculatus | reverse complement strand
ATTACAAACTACTAAAATCTAACTTGTAACACTGGCTCAAAATTTGATATAACGCACAAATAAAACATTCTAAAGTACATTCAAACTGTTTTCTTACCTATCGATTTACTATCAATTTCTTCCGATTCCATGTCTACTTGCAGTAGCCACAAGCGCTTAAAAAGCGACTTTTATTTTATTCTGATATAGAGTACAGTCCTTTTCTTTCGTGCTGTTGGGTGGTGTGGTTGTTTTATAGAACTTATTTCTTATTAAAAGTGGATAAGGGCGAGGAAATACCTAGATGACTAAAATTTGGCATTAAAGTTAAATTTAGCGACAACCACAACACGTACTACAGTGCTTATAGATACGTAATCAAACAAGATCAAGAACTTTGTAACTCCAAGGGACATCCAGATTTAGGTGACGCGCCAAGAAGAGAAAACGCCATCGCAAGTAACAAGAGAAAGAGCAAGGAGAGAAAGTCTAATTTTCGGAAAGCGCCGTCGTAAAGATTGTTTATCAGTCCACGATGTTGTATAGATAATTCACTCAAAAATTATACACTCGCGACTTGAGCTGGTTTGCCTCGCAGTTAATCAGAGTCGCCAAGGCAAAACCTCTCTGTCAGAATTTATTTCTAACAGGGGCAGCAAATGTCAAAGGAAACTTCACAGTCGGAGGAAAAGCTAAATAGGTCCGAGAAAAACTGATTAGAACTATTAAAGGAAAGTAGGCATGGCGATTGTGTTGACGGATACAAGGGTGACTGGTGTGTGGCTGCGTGTGAAGTTCTAAAAGACACGGTATAATGGTCTCAGCATTTTGTCAAGCACTGAATGTAGCACTTACGAAAGGAAGGGGAAAGCATCAAAATATTTTCATTCAAGGACCAGCAAACTCTGCTAAAGCTTTCATACTTTCCCCTCTGAAGAATATTTTCAATCAATTTCAAAGTTATAGCAATGGGCTCAGTGACTTCTTGCAAGCACTGAAGGGAGACACCGTTCATTTACCTGCTCCAAAGAGTTTTTGCAAGATATTGAGTTGAAAAAGAACACGCCATTGTTTGCAACTGCTGATGCGCCTCTGGTTTTGGTGAAAGGTGGCTCTATCGACACAACTACTCAAATGATGATTGTAAGATGGCGATTTTTTAACTTTTGGAAGCCAATTCCGAGCTCTAAGCACCTTAGCTTACAGCCTTATGGACACTGCTTTACTACGTTTGTGCTTGATAACTATGTGGAAGATTAATTTTACTTTAACGTCAATAAAGATTTCGCTGTTTACTTGAGTACATTTTTCTTGCACATGAGAGTCGCATATGGTTATATTTGATTTTGTTAAGATCTTTGGCTTCTTTTGTCAAATGAGCATTGTAACTGAGAAATGTCGGCATTTGAGGCTTACGGCAATAATTATTTACTATACTACGTGAACTAAGAAAGAAGTGCAGACATAATTTTCTCTTGATGAACACCCGTTTTAAATTATTGTCGTTGTTTAATGTTATAAAAAAAACTACAGTTCATGTTAATACTTAAGGCGTTGTCCTTCTTTTTCAACAATTAGTGGAATTCTCTTCATCATGGACTCAATGATATTATCTATTTCTTTCACAAGAAAGCTTCACAATGTAAATTTCACTATGAAAATTCTTAATCACATTCACGGGCTACTTGATCAGACATAGACCTAAATAAGTTTCCTATTGGGTTTCGGGCTGGCCTTGTTACAGGTATTTGTAATAGCTCAGAGCCTGTTTTTGGCAAAACATATTGTGCAAAAGTGCTATTCTGTAACGAATCACCGTCCTGAATAAATAGTGTGCTGTTCTTGTTGGCCTCCTTCATGAATGTTTCAGGAAAGTAGTTTTCTATAAAACTAGCAAAAAATTCTCCACACATATGCTCATATTTGTCACCTAAAACAACACCCCGGTTGTACGATATTGGAACAATAAACTTGGCATCTTTCCCCTGTTCCGACCTTATTACAGTACAGCAATACAGTACTGATCCAGCCCTTCTGACGTCTTTCTGTACATTTGTCCCCTTGGAGAGCGGGTTTGATCCAAAGGATTTCTTTTGTGCGCAAGATAAAAAGCCACTTCTTCTGTCCAAAGTGACATTTATATCTTTCATTTTTTGGCAAAAGTGACCCTCATCTGTTTGTCTTTGTTCGTCAGAACTCCTTTCTTTTTTGCCTTAAGATAATGGAAGCCATTATGGTTTAAAAAACAGCGAATAGTACGAACGGATACCAGGTTCTCCGATATATTAGCCTCCCTCATAAAGCCACGGACAAAAAAGTTCCCCTCAGTTCGTCTCAACTGATATAAACTTGATCAGGATCAATCGCCCCTGTCTGCTACTCATTTTTGTCTATCTTCCTCTTTTGCCCTTTACAACGGATTTCTTAGACTTTACCTTTATGCTGGGTGGCCTTAGTCCCAACTGTCTCAAAACTCAGAGAACAGTTATATCGTAGACCTTCCATTTTATTAAAGCCAAGGAACGAATTAAACCTCGTTCTTCTGCAGTTAAATGCATTTTCCTAAACATGTCGGACAACAACTAAAACCAAAATCACCGTCCCTTAAATACAAAAGCCTGAGACGAGAAAGGAATAAGAATTGCTAAAATAGAGTCTGCCAGAACTTTAAGGGAATTCAGCTATCGCAATGACATCAACATACAACTCTTAACGTACTAAAAAACTTCACAGCGTTTGATGACTAACGTTCAATTAATTACAAGCAGAAATACAATCCTGGACAAAATAAATGAAACAGCACCCCCGCTTCCCCACCTCAGTCTTGTTTCATTTCATAATTTTCAGCTTGGTAGTTCAAAAGCGAGATCAATAAAGACAGCAACATCGCTGGTGGGGTAGAATAGGAGGGGGATTAAGTAGGGTGTTTCATTATTTTTGGCCGGAATTGTAACAATATGTTACGGATTGAGTCAATGCATCCAAAGGTCTTTAACAATTTATGGAAGGAGAACATGCGGTATGTCACTCAAACCAATCTTTTCCGAGGGTTTGCACAGATATGCTATTAGAGCATTCGATATAGACTTCGATTCTTATTTGAAAGGTAATATAATTGGATCAGTCTCATTTCCTGATGCACGCCAAAGATGGTGATTGTGGCATATCTGTGGTATCAAATATTCGGACAGAGTAAACATTCATAAGGAAACGAGCCCTAAACAGTTGAGAAAGACGAGAAAATGTTTAGGGTATAAGTGACCTGTTTCCAGTCAGGACAAAGAGCAGATCAGATTCTTTATCAAGCTTGTAAAAATTTAACCATGGTCTCAAGGAGCGTTTATAAAAAGTTTATCTTTTAGTAATCAAATAACAGCCAAAGCCCTCCATCAATGAAACATTTTTTTAAATTAGGCAGCTTCAAAGAAGACCCGACACCCATGGAATGCACAGATTTACAAGAAGTTCCCATCACTCTTGCATCTGTTAGAACCCCGAAACAGCAATCACGCTTTATGTTCTCCAGTTGTTAAAGCCAACATTTTTTACAGAGGAATCAAATGCTCAAGTATTTGTGAAAGTTTTCTACGCTAGGCTATCAGTTAAGTGTGCAGAGAGACAGGAAGTGGTCGCCAACGATTTACACTCTAAAATATCTTGGAATTTATCACTAGGTTGCGTGAAGAGCCTATCGTTGCTTACTTTGAGTCTATTACTTTCATTTATTGAGGTGATATGTTCAGAAGTCAACAAGTCCCTTTTTAGAACATGAGGAAAACTTGAGAGCTACAGGGTACCAGTATTGTCCCCTATTTTTGTTTAGAAGTAAGTAGAAATTACAACTTTAAGAACAAAAAAACAATTTTTGAACGACGTTTTAGCATATCCAATGCTATCTCTAGTTTAAACTGTACAATTTAAATACTAGTTTAAGCCCGGCTCTCGATGACAGGGAATTATGAAAGTTTTGTCCAAGATAAACCCCTACAAAGCCCAATGGGTAGCTTCCCAACCCTCGTTTCAAATGAGTGTGCCAAGGAGATGTCACCTTCACTATATGTTGCTTTTAATCTTTCCCTGGAAAGAGTAACATCCCTGCTGAATGGAAAGAGGTATTAATAGTCCTACACAAAAGAAGGGGAAAAAGGGTAAGCTTACAAACTACGGGCCAATATGTCTGTAACGACTTCCCAGTCGTTTTGAGTTGCCTGTGCACATGTTAATATAATTAGAATAAGGCCTGGTTATCGGCACTCAGAGTTAGTAATCGTTTCAAGAGGCACACAAATCGTGAGTACTCAATTTTAACCTAGTTTTTAGCGCATTTCTGTTTTTCATACTGCCTTGTAAGTATAGTAATTACTGTTTGTACTTTATGTTTTAGTTTGACGGGTTTTGTAAGATTTTGGAAGCGATAAAGCGATAGAATTACAGAGTCTAGTTTTGTCGATGTGTGAAATCCTTGAGATCGGCCAGAGTCGCCAAGTATTTAGCTCCCAAGAGTTCCCGTAAGACCTGTGCCCTTTCCTAAAGTAATATCACTGCTAGACAGTAGTTACAATGTCTTTTATTTCTTGTTACCAAAAAACTGGACAATTTCATCTTCACTCAACTCATGGACTTCCTGTACAAGGTCTCTGATTATTCTCAACACAGATTCATGCAAGGACGTTCTATCGTTACCCAGTCATTATCATTCTATCAAATAGGTTGTAAAAGCATAAAAAGACTTAAAATCGGATATCCTGTTTCTGGACGTGGCAAAGGGTTTTGACAGTAATTCCCACCAGTGACTCCTTCTCATGCCTTCTCGTTACGCTGTGTATGGCAATCGACTATCATGTTTCAAAAACCATTTGACTGGGCGTGAAAAATGGTGTTAATCTTCAACTGCTCTCTTCTTTTATGAAGTTCCATAAGAAAACATTTTGGTCCACTCCTATCACCTACTACCTGCCTTTAGTTGTTCAGCATTCTCTAGGCTTTTTTGCGGAAGACCTCAAGCTCTCCTATAGTAACAAACAACTCTGGTATTTGTGTATCTTTTAGAGAAGATCTACCTAGAATACAGTCTTGAAGCTACGACTGATGACTTACGTTTAATGCTTCTGTTTGTAAATTTCTTTTGTAAAAACGTTTAACCACATTATAAAAAATACCTGCCTTAAATACCTTTCTAGAATTAGAGAGTTAGATGTGACTTTATCTCTCGATTTGAAATAGGAAGGTCATATTGATAACATAGGTGAAAAATCTGCCCTGTTTCAAACATGAAGGAAAAACAATATACGCGTAGGTTTTAACGTACTTAACAAAGTCAGTCAACACCTTCACACATATAAAGAACCTCCCCAAATTACAAACAGAAGGCATTTATTATTATATCGAATGTGACTGCGGCAAATGCTATATTGGTAAAACTGGGCGTACGATCTCGTGTAGATTACAAGAACACAAGAGACACACACACAACGGACAACATCATCTCTCCGCCATCGCCGAACACATTCATCTTCAACCTGGCCACAACAAAAACTTTGAAAAAACTCAAGTAATCGCAAAAACACAAAAATATTTTCCTAGAATAATCAAAGAAGCTATTGAAATTCAAAAGCACCCAAATAGTTTTAATAGAGATGACTCTTACAAACTCAGTTTTACTTGGAAACAACTAATTAAGAATAACCGCACCACATGATTAACTGTTTTATTGTACTTTTCCTTTTACACATAGAACAATAGCTTTTTTATCACTTATGCAAATTCAGTTTCGTTCACTTTTACCCGCAACTATTCATATTTTATATCATTCTGATGAAGCCTTACACAAGAGAAGGCGAAACGTAAATGTTTTTTTTTTAAAGTTTTTACCGCGTGAAAACCGTAAAGCGTTTTATAGATTTTTTTATCTTTTTTATCATGAAGAATAAAAGCCTACCAAATGGTGGTCATTCAATTTGGCCATTGTAAATAATAGACACCCCACCTAAGTTAAATGTTTATTTTTGGTTTACCCTGTAAAGAACTTTTTCAATCTCGTTTCTCCGAGCATGATAGCCATTTGCCCTTAATATCCTTTCAAGAAGGGTTCTAAAGTTGTTGACTGATGTCGAAAATTATACTATTCAAGAATTCTATCAACCGTTCTTGATGCCATGTTTACGCACACATCTTAAATTGCCAAACGAGAAATAATGAACAAAAAACAAAAACCTGGCAGATCTTACATATTTTACCTACACTACTCATTCAGACAGTTTACAACTAAATAGATACATGGGCCTGTAGGTCAGCGAGAACACTATAGGCAGTTTATTGAATCAATGCTTGTTATCGTACAATACAGCTTTACACTCTCGCCGTCTCAAAAGGCCATAATTACACATTTCCACTCTAATCTGTTACACTATTATTTGACAAGAATACGACACCGCCGGAAACGAAAACCCAAACCACATTGTGGATAAAGGGAACGTATACCCCCACCTGGTGGTGGTAACCACCTGCGATGCCGCCAACTCTGGGGGCTGAGGTCGGTCCAAATGGATGAAGCACAAAGCGATAACTAAAGTGAACGCTGAACCTAGCTAGAGTGATTGAAACTTTCTATCAACCCTAACCCTAACCCTAACCATAACCCTAACCCTTTATATATTTACTCAATACCCATAATCCCTTTCCTTGCTCGGACCAAGTCCTCCGGTCCGTGCCGGTAAATAACCATTTCTGCCAATTCCGCAGGCTTCACTGTCAGAAATACTATTATTTCACACAAAACTGCAATCGATGGCCTCCTAGCTCTCTTTAAATTTGCTGACTGGCAAGATATAATTTGTTTTGCTGCAGATGCCCTTTAAAAAAATGTTCAACTGTTGAAAAATTTTTAAAATTTAGCACCAGTTTCAAAAAAAAAACGTTCGATTGTCCAAACGCCATTCGGTCGTTTTCATCAATACAGGTTTCACACCCTCAAATATCAGGCTGTTTACTTTCAAAGATCTGCATGAATGTACACTCTTAATTTTGAGCAGGAAAACCATTTGTTAAAAATTACTGTAGTACGTTTCCAGGATTCAAAACTACCATACCAGCAATCTTTGTTTTTGTCAGATCACTGGCAGGTAGTCTTAAAACGCTCGATCTAGTTCCCTATATGAAACAAACTCTGAGAATCGAATGAATTCACGTTTTGAACTAAACATGTCAAAAATGATTTAATTTTTTTCTGCACTTGAAGCTGATTGCGTCAGTGAATACTGAACTTTACAAAATTGTAATGATTAAAATAAACAAACATAAAGATTAAACAGGGTTCGTACGGGTTACTCAGTGAAAAATTCCAAAACTTTTCCAAAACTTTTCCAGAGCCATTTAATTAAATTTCCAAAACATAATTATAGAAACTCAACGACTATAAATTCAGAGTTCTGTTAAACATTCAAGTATTTAAATCAATGTAGATTGTCTTTCATGCACTTTATCTCAGCATCTATAATCTCTAGCTCTTCCCTCTTTGGACTTGGCTGTTTTTCTGAAGCTGTTTGACTTGAGATGAGCAACCGAAAAAAAATCCATAACTTTTCCATAGCCAGCAGTCGAAAAAGGAAATTTTCCAAAACTTTCCAGGTCCTGAAAAAAAGTATTATCAATTTCCAAGACTTTCCAAGACTTTCCAAAACCCGTACGAACCCTGATTAAAGGAAAAAAGAAAAAAATTGAACCAAAGTTATAGGTTTGAATTTTGCTAACAGCTATGCAGCCGTATCTGAAGTGTAAATTTTTTCCAGAGACTAACGGTTCAAATGGATTTTTCACTGACTAAAGAATCTACAAGCGAACGAGGACGGTATCTTGAACTAATGATAAAAAATTGTGCATAAATATGTATAAGAGAACAAATGAGGATGGTTGTAGTCGCAACTATCATCATCATCATCATCATTTTCATTGTCACCACCACCACCATCATCAGCACAATTAAATCATTTTTTGACACCATTATTTGTTTTCACCACCAACAAAATCATCTCTCTACCATAATTATGGTTAATATCACCACAATATAGTCAATTTTAACAAAAAAGAAGAAAATATATCCCAACTGAATGATTTGTTTTCTCTTAAACAGTATCCGAAAGTGGTTCTTGTGGGCAAGCTGTCTGCCAATGTGATGCTGAAATTGCTAAATGCTTCAGTAGACATAAATGGCACAGACAATATGCTAATTACCGACTCAAGCCAGGAGCACACTGTTGAGGGAGCTAGCAAGAAAACCGAAATTTGTGTTAGAAGCCTAATAATGATTTGAGACTTCTCTCTCATTTAAGATTACAGCTTGGAAATTAAAAAAAATTAAAAGTAAATAAACAATGCAATAAAATAACAATTCCATCTTACATGGGTTTATGAGAATTTAGATAGAAAATATTAACCTCATCATAATACATGCACTTACTCTAAATGATAATGCTTTACAAGACAGGGCAGCCAGCGGTCGTGAAGGAACATGTCGGTGCAATCCCTTTTCCCATTTTTATGCTATGTTATACTTTCTTATTTTTATTTTTTTTAATCTGCTTAAAATGGCAAAAACGAAGGATACGTCAGTGGATAACCTGGAAACTGTGATCGAAAAGCTCCTTGACAAGAAATTGGAGCCTATTGCTTTGGATGATTTGAAGATTAAAATAAGCAGACTCGACGCCATCGAACAATAACATTCTTAATCAAGCTATACGATGATCTATCAGAAAAGATGAAGAATTTAGAAAAAGAAAAGGCTACTTTAAAACAAGAAATCGTTAGTATGTGAATCACGATGCACCAGTTGACGAATAGTCTTTGTCAGTTTAAACAGGAGATAAATAAAATTGAGCACTATTCTAGAGGCGATAGCTTTGAAATTCGAAGAGTTCCATTCACAGAGAATAAAATCTCAAGTAGTGAAAAGTATTGGAAAACTGATAAATATAGGCGTGAAAAATTAAGATTTCTCCACCTGTGACCGTCTAGCAACAAAAATATGTTCTCAAACACTGGGCAAAAAAAAGAAAACAGAATCGTAAAACTTTGTTCGACGAGATGTTCGTGACAAGTTTTAAGTTTAAGCATTTAATAAGTTTAAGTACTTAACACCAAGAAGTCAAGATCTTCTTTATCAAGTCTCCAACTACAGGAGAGCAAATCAATTCAAATTTTGCTAGGCAGGAAAGGACTGTGCTTTTCTGCGAAAGTCCGAGACTTCGCCGGTTGTTAAGTTACAGTGAATGGATGATCTTTACATGTTGAAGTACGACCGAGATTATCGTAACTCTATGAGCTAAGTACATTGTCTCTCTCTATTTATGAGATAACTTTGATGTCTTAAAATAATTTTTGGTGTACAAGGTTCTGCACAAGAGAGTTCAAACAGAATTATTTTTCGTCAGTTTCCATAATATGCTGCAAATATAATTGTTGCCTACGGCCAGTTTAACAACAGTGTCTCAAATTCTCGTACACCTAAAATTTACCACGATAAACTAAAACTACACAGTCTTCATGATGTTGGTCTTTTTTCTAAATACTGGTATAGATTCCGATAGAAATACCGATAGTAATTTTCTGAATCAGAGGATTAGAAGTCTATATTATTCACTTAACAGTTTTTATTCAGCCAAGAATTCTTTACAAAGTTCTAAAAGTAAAAGTGACGGATTTTCTACTTTGTATAATTATGTAAGAAACATAACACAAAATCTTGAAAGTTTCAAACTTGTTTTTTAGTGAACTAGATTTCCATTTTAGCCTGACTGCATTAACTTAAATGAGAAAAATGGAGGCAAATAAAATTGACTTTATCCTAACATAAATGACTATGTTTTCGATACCTCTTTCTGCAGGTGTGGGAATTTATATATGCGAGGACCTTGACTATACTGCACTTGAAAGAAAGTCGTGACGCGTTTTAGGAACTTTGGATCGATATTTTTGTCCCAAACAGAAAAAATATTGTGTGCTGCATAATCTGTTGACAAGACAATTCTCCTGAAAGGTTTCTTTCTTATTTTCATAATGTAGGTAAACAGATCAACTCAACTACTCTAATAAACCTGTTTTAATAGCTGGCAACTTTAACATTGACCTTCTAAAAACCGAGAGTTGCAATTACGCCCATAACGTTCTACTTTCAATGCCGAATTCTTCCTTTATCCCTTTAACAGATAAACCTACACATGTTTATTGTACTTCCGCCACTTTAATAGATAATATACTCATAAACAATTCAAATACTTTATTAAACTGTGGGAATATAGTTTCGGATGTCAGCAATTACTTCCCGAAATTTTGCATAATATCAAACAAAGCCATCAAAAACTTGAGTCAGCTATTTGAAATAAGTCCGTCATTTCTCGCATTTTTCAGAACCAAAATTTATTTCGGATCTATCAATCATTGATTGGAGAGGAATATTGCCTTAATACTAGTAAGTTATTATCTGCATTTTATAACAAGTTCATTCGGACAGTCAACACCCATGCGGCCTTCTAAAACTGTTTCAAAACGAAAAGCTAAACAATTCTCAAATCTTGGCTTACTAAGGGATCAATACTTCAATTGAATTATGAACAGCTCATTTCATTCGAGCTATCAAGATAAATAAAGAATGTACAGAAATAAAATTGCAACTCAAATAACACTAAGTAAATAAATATTTTCAGCCCAATATCGCTGACATAAAAAGACCAGGAAAGGCGGAAAAAAAAAATAGGCAGTCAAGGACTGCATGTGGCTACTGTAATGCTGTAATTTAATATTTAGAGAAGCAAACATTGGAATGCAAGTAATTAAACGGTCACATGTATGGTGTAGCTTACATATAAGTGAAAAATAGTCGCTCAATCGGACCATGTTGCGTACGACTTAGTTTATTTGCTTTTCCCCGAAGAAGGGGCCGGGCAACACCCACAGATCTAAGATCCAATTACGGGCTTCCCGAGGGCCTACGGTTTAACGTCCTTATCCGAGAAGACGCGAAAGTCTAACCATTTGCAGATGTTAGAGCAAAG